>JBBPKI010000202.1:0-34076 GCA_038089155.1 Nevesoporus exiguus
CTCGCGTCGCAGGGGACGTGTACGAGCAACTCTTTTGCAGCGGCACGAGGCCGGATTACAGAGACGCTGCGCGAGCGCTGCACTATGCAGTTGGACGCCTTCAAGACAGCAATGCGTCCTTCGTAGAATGGCTCCCGTTCATCCACGTGGGTCTCTGACGTTTCGATTGCCCGAGGTCGTACAATAAACAGTGTAACACGTGTTTAGATACCATGGTCATGATGAGTGTATGGATTTGCTACATAAGATACAAGCTTGCACGAGATCTGGAGGTGTTTCCCGGGTACGCCATATAGCAGTTGTCAATCCATGGGGTGCATAATCATCACCATCCAGTCATGTGTTCGTGAAAGCGCCAAGTCCTAACAGCAGCACGTAGGATCATAAGTAGTGGATGGTGAACACTTCAGGGGCCCATCGGAGCGCTCGCCAAATGGAGCTGATGGGACATGTGTCGTAGCGGTAGTAAGCGTTCGCAACAATAATATATTACCCTTCCCATTTCGAGTTCGAGAGTCAGCCTTAACCACAGAGACACACTGGCGAACAGTAATCCGCATATAATACAAGTAACACACTCATAAAAGCACACGAGCAGTACTAGACGATGATCGAGTGGCGAAAGGGGGTGAACATTTGCAACGTTCACTGAATTTTTCTGCGTGAACACTGTAGTCGTCAGATTCCATGATCGCTTCAAGGGAGTCTCGAAGCGCATACCAAGGTCACGACTGTGCCATCTTCGAGCGTCTCTTTGTGGGGTACGAGCTCGTACCCGAAGACATTTGGCAACACTATACGCCACCAAGCCCAATATCCAACACCGAGTAACAGGATGCCGGTTCCAACGAGACAGTACCTAAAGGACAGTACGTGTCATGTACCACAAGGGAAACAAGGAACACGACGCACAAGTAGTATGGTAGAGGGGGTGTGTCCCCTACACCATTGGCTGGACGCAGGAATGGTGCGACCAAGACTGTCAAACATTGTGATGAGTTTCCTGAGAGAGTCCATGGCGAAGTTTACTCACGGAACACAGTTACGCCGAGATAAAATACCGCAAGAGGCCACCAAACTAGTGAAATACTTCAGCGCCGATTTCCCAGAGTAGGATCTACGAACCCTTGAACGGTCTTGGAATATCCGGCCGCTTCCAACGCATCCAAAAGAGGCCCTAAAAGAGTGGTCGTGATTGAAAAGAAACTCAGGAGCGAGCGAGTACGACATACAATGACAACGAAGAGGTTGATAATCTGGCCAGGGTATCCTTGGACATCCAATGTAAAAGGATATACGACGTTCATAGGTGGCGCAAGGATCATGATGACCTACGCTCAGCGTTCTAGTAGCATTTTCCCCACAGATCACCGGGAAATACTTACCGTAATAACCGAATTAATGATGAGCCCAGGTAACGGGGCCTCTCCGGTGGGCCAATTTGATGCCCAGAACCTGTTACCGAACGGGAGAGGAATGCCCTCCTTGGCGAGCTCTGTTGATGAAGGCGAGCCACGCAGTCACTCTCCGGAGTAGTAAAGGTTGAATTGAATGCTTACCCTGAATGATGCGAGAATTGGCAAATACCTATCACTACATGAGTATCAGAAGACGACCAAGGTACCAGCACATACAACGGTTACGACATTCTACGGCAACATTAGTCACGGGGTGGTCGACACCAAATATCAGTACTCACTCCGAGCGCACTGTCGTCAAATTCAGCCATGGGCAGGGTCAATAAGTAATGTTGATATAGGGTGGGAACGCAAGAGCACAAAACATACCTGAGTGCAATAAATACAGTTAATGCTCGCTCTGCCGCAGTTCCGAACACATTTTTGAAAAACAGAGCTGCCACAATCACACCAGAAGACTCGATCTCTTCCTATCATAGCAACAGTCATGTTGATGGTTTATGTCAATCACCAACGGGAGATGAGAGTGAACGACCGACTTTTGTAGCCACGCTAAAATATGCGACGTTGGCAAGAATATACAGAGTGGCGCAGATACTCAAGCCAAGGGGCCCGGCAATCTTGAGCGTCCGCACCGGATTTCGGACATTGTTGAGCACATAATTAATGGCTGTCCACCCGCTATATGAATAGATGACCTTGAAAGTCGCCGTCGCATACTACACATCGTTCTTAGGACCCAATACTGATCATCCGTGGAGAGCACTCACATCTCCACTACTGTTAGAGCCACCAGCGAACGCATTTGTAAAGTTAGCTCCGGGGTTGGCGATGTGGGTTTTACCAGACAGCACGACCCAGCCTGTTATCACGATAAAGAGGAGAATGACGATCTTGAACGTGGACAATAACTGAGGACCTCCGTTGTTAAAAGGTATACAAAGTCAGGCTGTCTGCGCACATTCATGACATAAACGCCCGTTCGTGGCGTGAGACCGTGTAGAACAGTCACAAAAACAATCACTGAAAAAGTGGTTCGATCATCCAATGCTAGATATAGTATAGTATGAGTTGAAAAACGAACCTCCGATTGCAATGCCGCGTTCGGACCAATCCGTTGCTACCTTTCCCGCGGAAACTAGGATGCTATCGTGTCTCTGAGTTACTTGCAACGCACAATACCTAGCCAAGCTGCTTACTTGCTTGCGAAGACCTACCGCCCAGGTGCAAGTAGATTAGATACAGCCACACAAATACACTTCAACTCGCACTTACGATACACGCGCCTGACTGAAACTGGAGGAAGATCGTATTCACAGCGAACACCACCGTAGCGAGGTACTTCGGTCGCTGATAAACGACCTCCAAGTAGACCTTCTCTCCACCACTCCGTGGAAACATGGTCCCAAACTCGAGCCAGATGAACAATCCGCAAAATGAAAGAACAAATCCGAGTACCCAGAGCATCAACGATGCTCCGACAGAGTCCACCCCACTCAGAATCGAGGACGGTGACGAGAAAATGCCGGTGCCGACGACGTATCCGACAATGAGGAGTGTGCACGAGGTGACCCCAAGATGACGACCAAGTCCTCCAGCAGTGTCTGTGCAACAGCAACCATACGAGTCAGACAGGCGAATAGACGGGAGAGGCCCTAGAGTGACGCACCTTCCTCAAAGGAGAGCCCGCCAGGACTGACATCGGCATCTGGTGCAACATCATGAACGAGTTCCTTCTCGCCTTCATCATACCCCGCAGTACATTCACTTCTCTTGCGGAAACGCGTCCAAAAGCTCGCAAACATGGGTGGACAACCGAACGGGTACTGTCGGGTGAACTAAGATTTCGGGCACATGGCCAGTTAAAGTACTCCATGGCTCAGTGCTTCAGGCGCCTAAACCCAATCTGTAAAGTGGTATTAAGATGGTTAGAATGGAAGATCCATATCGAGCTATTCAGGAACTCTGGCTATCTCGGAAATACCATAGTACCGAGTAGCAGTCGGCCATCAGACTAAGCACCGATAAAACGGAGTTCAACGTTTTCAAGTTTTCGACACCTCCTTTGGCACCCATTTGGTTACAGCGGGAATGAAGCAGTTTTTTTTTTTTCATGCAACTGCCACTGTTCGGCACAATGGCCCCACCCATGAAGCGCACGCTCAACAATTCAGTTCGGGACCGGGTTCGAGCTCAACCGGCACCACCTATGAAGGAGAACGTGTCCTTTAGGTGATTTATGTCACAATTCGCAAGCTTGGAGCGCCCTTGCAACATCGTGTGATTATTTATGTATTGTGAAGAACGTTGCTTCCATCCCTCAGCCTTTGAATCGCACAACAGGGTTGTATTAGTCGCCGTAGATAGCGAGGGACCAGCCGCGGATTCCAAGACGGACCCACAGCATTCAAAAACATCCGAACAACAGAATTAGTTTCAGCTTTCAACTTCCCCGTTCAGTTCGGCAGGCACGGGAGAGCACGCGTGCACGTCATGCTGCAAGCAGTACACAATGTACACATTCTATATGCACTTGACATCCCTGAAAGCGGAGGAATGGGGATAGCTGAATCGAGGTATTTATTGCATCCTTTGACGTGAAAACTTAAAGAATCAAGAACGTTGGTTTAAAATTCTACACGGCACATTGAAGCGCTTACCAAGGTCACGACCGTGCCATCTTCGAGCACCTCTTTATGCGGTACAAGCTGGTACCCGAACACCCTGGGCAACAATACACGCCACCCAGCCCAGTAAACAACCCCCACGATCATCACTCCAATGCCAACGAGGCAGTAGCTGTTATTTTCCACTCGATTCAATGTGCACCCTCAATCGAATAAGGGGTTAGACGCACAGATAGTATGGTAGAGGGGGGGTATCCCCTACACCATTGGCTGGAGGCAGGAAAGGTGCAACCAGGACTACCAGCAGTTATACGTGAGTGACCACCGGGTTAGGATAAGACGACTCACGGAAGACTGCGGCAGCAAGATACAAGACTGCTAGAGGCCACCAGACTGAGAGAAGTATAACATGTATCGGCACCAGTATTTCTTGGAGCATTCCTACCTACCCTTGAATGGTCTATGTATGTCTGGCCTCGTCCAGCGCATCCAAAAAAGACCCTATGCAAGTCGTTGCGCACGAACAAAGTTGGTACTAAGAAGGGGGCCAACTTACGATGACTATGAAGAAGTTAATGATTTGATTGGGGTACCCTTCGACATCTAATATGAAGGGATACGCAACGCGGAAGGGCGGTGCAAGAATCACGATGACCTACATTCGGAGTTCAGCCAGTATCCTTCCCACATCTAACGGTGATTGAAACTCACCGAAGGGATCAGATGGATGATGAGACCCGGTAGAGGTGACTTTCCTGTGGGCCAATTTGACGCCCAGAATTTGTTGCCGAATGGCAGAGGAATCCCCTCTTTGGCGAGTTCTAGTCGAAGTGAAGTTACATACCGTAAATGGCTTAGAGAATCACACAGGATAACAAATGTCCTTACCCTGATTAACACGGGAAGCAGCGAAGGTCTGGTCGTCTTTATGAATACCAACGAGAGCAACCAAATAATCTATACACACCACCGTGACGACATTCTAAAGTAACGTTAGTCACATTATACCCTGTATATTTAGATACTCACTCCTAGCGCGCTGCGTCGTTGGCAAGCTCAGCAAGGGAAGTTGACATGGTCAGCGAGACAAGGAGAGGCATGAGACACACCTGAGAGCAACAAAAACGCTCAACGCGCGTTCTGCGGCTGTCCCGAACACGTTCTTGAAAAACAAAGCAGCCACGGTCACCCCAGAAGACTCAATTTCAGCCTATCATAAGCGACAAATCCACCGATTTGCTTAATAATACGGGCGAATATACAAGGGGTGTGTAACAACGTACCTTGGTCGCTGCGCTGAAGTACGCAATGTTTGCTAGGAGGTAGAGAGCGGCGCAGATACCCAGTCCAAGGGGTCCGGCAATCTTAAGTGTCCGCACCGGATCTCGGACATTGTTGAGTACGTAGTTGACGTTTGACCAACCGGTATATGCGTTCAAGACCTTGAAGGTCGCTGTTGCGTACTGTACGTTGTTGTCGGTGCTGGGTGAAAAAACTATGGATTGAGATTACTCACATCGCTGCTGCTATGTGAACTACCAGCGAACGCATTGCTAAAGTTGGTGTGGGGATGGGCTATATGGGTTTTTCCAGAAAGTACGACCCAACCTGTGATCACAATGAAGATAAGAATAACGGCTTTGAAAATCGTTAGCAACTGAGGTACGTGTCGTTAGAATTATAGCAGCCGAATGTATGGCTATGTGCACACATTCATAATATATACGCCGGTGCGTGGCGTGAGACCGTGAAGAAGGGTCACGAAAAAAACCACTGAAGGGTGATTAAATAAATGTTAACCCGGAGAAATTCTGGTGAGACGCGCCTGCAAGAGCGATACCACGTTCAGACCAATTCGTTGCAACTTTTCCTGCAGAAACAACTATGCTAGAGTAACGTTTAGATACGTCATATGAAGGTGGCATCAAGTTGCTTACTTGCTCGCAAAAATCTCCGCATATAAAGTCGAAATCAAATTCGCATATACAACATCGACTCGCACTTACAATGCACCCACTCGCTGTAAATCCAAGCAGGATCGCATTCGCAGCAAATATCACCGTGGCGAGGTATTTCGGCTTTTGATAGACAGCCTCCAAGTAGACCTTCTCACCACCACTCCGTGGATACATCGTCCCAAACTCGAGCCAGATGAATAGGCCACAGAACGATAGAACGAATCCAAGTACCCAGAGCATGAGTGATGCCCCAATGGAGCCCACTCCACCCAGAATAGAAGATGGCGTCGAGAAGATACCAGTACCAATGATGCGTCCAACGATAAGGAGAGTGCACGAGGTAACGCCGAGATGACGGCCGAGGCCCCCAGCAGTGTCTATTCAAATTTCAAGCCTGTTGAGCCATGAAAAATGACTGGGAGAGTGTGAACCGACGCACCTTCCTCAAATGAGAGCCCACTAGGACCCTGTGCATCACCCCGAACCGGTTCCTTCTCGCCGACGTCGTCCGAACTATTGTTGTTACTCTCTGTCTTCCGAGCACCGGTCCAAGGTGTCCCTGACATGTTGGAGGAAGATTGGGAGGAATATGCAGCCTAGGTAAGGGTGCTCCACAGACGGAATCGCGTAGCGGATTTAAGCAGCCGCACATCATCGAGGTACCAAGGATAAGGCGAAATGATGCAAGGCGAGACCAAAATGTCGTCGCACGTCACATGGTCATGGTTATTATATCGTCCGTTGTTCTCGTTTGGTGCGACTCTTGCGGGTGAGAATGTATTCGCATTTAGAGCATGATAGTTGGACTCTGGAAGTACCATGGCACTGGACCTTTTCTGATAAACAACACTTTGTTCGGCCATTCTTCTGTAAAGGTTCGAGAGGGTCATTGCAGTTCAGGGACGCTAAGCGGGCCCAGTTGACAATGGCGACGCCGTGGAGGGAGCCAACCAGTTGATGATCACAATCGGTTGCGCCATTGCCTCAACGGCGTAGTCTGGCCGCTCGCGGGCATCCCGGAGAACAATTATCCAACCGCCGTAGATAAGAGAAATCTGACCCATCCGTACGATGTCAATCTGTAGAACTGTATTGCGTCGGAGAAAGTTATCTCTACTACGATACAATATGGGTTCAAAGCTCGGGCAAGGTCGGATAAATTGTGAGAACTTAGTGGGAACTTATTCCGCCTGGAGCCCCGAGGTGGAATATATGCCGAGTAAATGCCCGAGAATGCCCGATATGTATATTCTTACACTTTGTTCGTCGTTGCCCGTGGTGTCAACATTTCAACCGCCTCCTCCGTTCTGTTTTATCATTTATGTCATACGAACGTTCTTATAGCTTCCCACGGTACAACCGTCCCTGGATGTCATTGCTCTCAGGTACTATCATCTAAGTACCACGAGGTTACGCAGTCACGAATATCACCGAATGTCACCACCCATGCGCTGCCAAATTCGAATCCTGCCCGGCATGGCCAATGAGTAGATTATCCATTGTGAGACGTATGTAGCATGGTATGATACGAGTCATGATTAGCATAAAACGTAGCGGGAATGTGCATTATCAAACAAGTGAGGAATTTACTCATTATGATGGTATGAACTTGATATACAGCATCCAGCCTGAGTGGACGGCTGGATTATCCTCGATGAATGTCCAGAAGGGGTTAAGTAGGTTCCGTCGAAGAAAACCGAACGTGTGATATAGAGGTGAATCTTGTACAGATGATGGTCCTGCTGCCTGAAAGGTTTGGCTCGACGTCACAGCCATGGTATTTGGCAGTGGCAGTGAAGCGCCAGCACCTGGATCAGAACAGCGCCCCATTCCGGGAGCCGACCCAAGCAGCAAGACGGCGGTGAAGAGGCTCTCGGCTTCTATAGACAAGTCACGTCACAGCGTGATTCCGCCCAGTGTCACACTATAATGTCTATCTCGATGAAAACAGCTCAGAATTGGCTCGTTCAACGTCGTAGGACAAGTAGATACATGATATTTTCAATGTACACCTGAGGACAGTGAAAGATTATGAGTTTTGACAGTGTGTAAACTCGTGGCGCCTGTGTAACCTCGTGGTAGGTGATAGTAGCGCTCACATCCAAATAACTTTAGTAACTTATCGAAATACGCAGTGCAGCCTGGAACGCGACCATGGAGCACCCAGGATGCGGAATACGTCATTGAGCCTGGCAACTGATATACTCGCTCTAAACCTTGGCTAGATCCCCGCCAGTCTCCGCCACACAAACACGTGTGTAGAAGGCGACGGTCATTTTTCAGACAACCAACAATTTAAGTAAAGGACTCAGTTTAGTCAAGAACGTGCGTAGGTAGAGTTCCGCGAAGTTTTGCAGTCTGAGCATGACGGGTGTAACCAGCCACTCCACGTTGAGAACTTCAAAGCGGCTTCGTATGGCAGTGAGATATGAAGGCAGGGATCGCATAGTAAGGCACAGCGATCGGAAGGTGAACCCTCGCACTGACTTGCTGTGCTGCATCAACATCTTTGCTGAGGGTGGGTCCTTGGCGCTTGAAAAGGTATGGCTGCGGGTTCGGGACGTCCGCGAGTCGTCTACAGGTCTCAGATTCCTCCTTCATGCTCCGAATGGAGGTGATGACAGAACGCCAGATCCGAATACAGGTTGGGCTTTGCAGCTCAAACACAACGACCTTGGCATGTAGTAACAAAGTAGGCAATGGCAATCGAGAATCCTTTGCATCCTCAGCTAGAGCTGGTTGTCGCCTCGGCACGCCGGTGGTCCTGACTTCGGGTCATGGGTACGATATGACCCGCGGACAAAAGCCCAGTGCGTGATCGACATTGATTGAGTAGAGTTCCATAGAATAAATGGGGTGCAGCTATGTAAAGAAATGCCCTAGATCACCAGATCCAAACCTCTGTTATCCGCCCATTCACCAAATAGCAAGCTGATACTTTCTCCATTGTGTGTTCTGCGGATACTCTCGGCAATCGTAGAGCTGATGTCGATCGTAATGATCTTTTGACACTGTGCTTTATGTTGACTTTGCGGTATCGTATTGGTAACCTATGCTAGTCTCAACACAGCAAGCGCATAACGACCCGTAAACATGCACATACCACTATGTGTTCTAATGGAAGGCTCTGCAGACTTCCCATATCTGCTTCTGCGAATAAACCTGGACAACGACCGCTCAGAAGTGTGGCTCGCATTAGCGCTAGGCACCCACCGTGAGATATTAAGGCGTGAATGGTCTTCGCGCCCTTGTCTTTCAACGTCCGCACCGCTAACTCTAGCGTGTGCCCGGTATCAATCATATCATCCACCAAAATAGCAACCTATTAGTACCGACTCAATCAGTAAGACAAATATTTCACAAGAGCCCTGGGAGATAAAAAGGGTTGACCTTGTCCCGCACATCGCCAACCAGCAGCTCCATTCGCTCAGGTGCATTCTCGGATTTGCCATCACGTTTTTTGTGAATCAGAGCAAATTCGACTCCAAGTTTGTCCGCAATTGCCGTAACTCTAGGAAGCTATATAAGCTCCTCGAGGCACAACACGAGGACGAGGCACATATCGAGAAAATTACGTACCTTTTTGCACCCCCTGCATCAGGGCTGACGATGATACTGTCGTTCCATTCGTCGATGCGTGTCTTGATGTATGATATCATCAAAGGCTCCGAAAAGATGTTATCTACCGGTATGTCAAAGAAGCCTTGTATCTGACTCGCATGCAGATCCATCGTAATGACGTGGTCACATCCCGCGACGACAAGCATGTTTGCAACAAGTTTAGCCGTGATAGGCGCACGCGACTTGTCTTTCTTGTCCATTCGTGCATAGGGGAAGCAAGGAATCACTGCAGTAATGCGACGCGCCGAGGCGGTCTTACAAGCAGAGATGAGGACGAGGAGTTCCATGAGGTTGTCATTGACGTCGTGACACCCCGACTGGATGATGAAGACGTCCTCCTCTCGGATAGATTCAGCTATTCTGACGTTGATTTCACCGTTAGAAAACCTCTGGGGCAGGCATGGAGTGAGGGACATTCCAAGGCTATGGGTGAGGGATTAGCAGTCCGTGGACTGCGTGCCAAGTTGCAGCTCACCGCTCGGCCACAGACTGGGCGAGCTCCGGGTGACTGTTACCTGGATGTTGCGTCAGCGGCGCATCGGAGACGTTTGAATGAGACTTGCCCGCAAGTAGCCTGATGGAATTTCCGTGGTACATAACTAATTTCTTGGGACGAAGCAAAATCGATCATCACTGCTGATATGGTTTAAGTAATAGTGTAACAACGCCAAATACAATTACACAGCCACAATCCCTCAGCGCCGGATCGTGATGTTTTCGACAACATACTCTGTGTCAGCGTAGCCTAAAAGCTGGGGAATGCGTGCACTAGTGGCGAGCTGCTCAAAAGCGCAAAGGTGGTCAATGCGAGCCCAACGTACCTGTTCAAGCCTTTGACCCGCGAAATCTGCACCGAATTGTAATTCGCAAGTCCCCGTCCAACCTCTCTCACCTCCCACGCATCATTTTCTTCCGCTTGCTCTATCGCATGGAAATCATCATCCATGATAGTATGTGTATCAGACGTAAGATCGTCAACCAAGGAGGAGGACGAGCTGGATCGCGATAGCGATGCGATCATATCCTCGCAGTCTTTGGAATCAGGAAGCGCCATAAGTTTCCCTCCCTGCCCTTCTGGGATCCGGCTTTGGACAAGAATACGCACAGCCTGTCCAGACGCAAATGATCCTCGGACGCCAAGCACCCCAGCCGGAAGCAACCGCCCTCCAGATTCCCGACGCGACAGCACCGCGTACGCGCCGCTATCGATGATGATCCCTCCAGCAGGGTACAGAGTATGACTCGTCCATGCTTTTAAGTCTCGCATCGGGACTGAAGAGGGTTTGAACACCGTGTGCGGTGGTCGTTGTAAACCCAGGGTCGCGTTGACATGGTCGAGGTCTATCGTCTGCAGTTTCGGCACTGGGCTCGCCATGCCAGACGACAGCACGGATTGAAAGCGGAGGTGGGTATAGTAATTGATGATATCCATGATCGTGGAGGGCTGCTTGCTGGACGTGATGACCGTCGTGACACCCGCACCTGTCGCGATCTCTGCCGCGATGAGCTTCGTTTCCATCCCACCAGTACCTAGACTTGAGCCCAGCGTAGACGTGCTTACTGCCAAGCAAATCAATGTCAACAACAAAACAAGATACGTAAGAATGACCTTGAGATCTAATGTCTGCGACGGAAGTCACAACGTCGATCTTTCTCGCCGCTGGATCTTTCCGCGGGTTTGCCGTGTACAACCCATCCACGTCCGTGAGGAGGAAAAGGTAATCGGCGTGAATCATCGATGACGTGATCGCAGAAAGCGTATCATTGTCACCGAATTTTATTTCCTGCGTCAACCTTAACTGGCCAGCCGAGGACATACGAGAACATTAACGCACGCTGACGGAGATCGTGTCGTTTTCATTCACGATTGGAACTATGCCCATGCTCAAGAGTTCCTTGATCGTATTCACCGCATTCAAGTACCGTGTCCGCTGGGAAAGAAGGCGCACTTCAGTAGCGAAAAAGCCATCACGTACGCGAAACGTGCGCACGTCCGAAATATCGCCCCGTGTGAGCAAGATCTGCGCTGTCCGCTGATCAAACTGGCCAAACAAGTTGTCCCAGAGTGCAATGAGTCGTCCTTGACCAATCGCCGAAAGGGCCTTTGCGCTATCTGGGTGAGTAAAACATGGAAAATGGTGCGCTAGAACGGCGCGAGAGTGTATGACTGACTTGTTTCTTGGAGAGACTCTTTGGACGTTGTGGAATCGCCATCGTTCGGAGACCAACGCCGATGGCGCCAGAGCTGACAAGAACGACTTTGTGACCTAGGCTGCGCAGGCGTACGACGGTTTCTACGACGGAAGACAAGATCGACAGAAGAGGCTGGTGCGTCTCTTCATGGACGATAGACGACGTGCCTACAAAGTATGATAATTAGGGCAGAGATAATGAGGTATGATTATGTGAATCACCGAGTTTAATGACAATTGTGCTGGAGAGCGAGCGTTGCTTGGATGATCGCATAGCTGCTTCGTCTAATGGCCCTTTGCTGGACTGAACACCTGGTGTGCCGGATTGTTGTTGAAGATCGACCATCGTTGTCAATGACAAACAGTCGTAGTTTGCGCGTGTTCTGAGATTAGTTTATGCTTATCAGATTAGCCAATCGTCGGACAAGATCGGTCCTGCAGTTTCACACAGTGCATCTGGGCACAGCCGTTTCGGACGTGTATACTAGTGACTTACCACTTGGTCAGTGCCAGTGTGACGGGAGGGTCCAAGATTCAAGCGAATAATACTGTCCGTCGTAGTAATAATGACATAGCTGATATGAAGTAGCACATGGCATTGTAAAGCCTAGCAGATATTCAGAGCAGTAAAGCATCATCCCTTACGACAACCTGGTGCGTTTCGCACTGCGAGCGCTAGACCCATCGGCAGAGCCCTCCGATCTCGGTGCCAGACGGCGGTTTAGTAGAGACCGCATATCTCTTCGGACCTCCAGGGGCGTTGGTTCTACCGCCGATGACAAAGTTCTCGGGAAAAAGGCGGCCCATCATGTCAAGTAAATGATGGACCACGCCAATTGTAACTGCAACGTGAAGCGGTGTGTGACCAGCTTGGTTGCGAGCCAGAGGGTTACAACTGAAAGCGATGAGAACGTCATTGACTCCTACCATCCGAGGACTTTCAACGTTGCCTTCGATTGCAGAGAATAGAATGTCGGGTTGGAGTGGAGCATTCAGCGATCAAAGTGCTTCACGGTCATGGCATCCGCATATTTTGCAGCGATGCGCACAGGTGTGACCCCATTACCGCTGGGCAGCGCTGGATCGCAGCCGCGCGCGACGAGGGATGTTATGACCTCCAAAGCCGCAGGAGAGCCATAGCAGAAGGCAATTATTGTAGCGTGTAGCACGGAATCCCCGCCCGAGCGTCTCTCTCGAACGTCGGCTCCTTGACTAACGAGGAATTGTATCATCTCCAATCTTTTCGGCCGATCCATAGTGACGGGCCACCAGTGTTCCGGAAATGGTAACGGAATAAACGGTGCATCGCGAGGCAGGGGTGCGCCGCGAGAGAGGTGGTGTACCAGAAAGACATTCCCCCGCTCGATTGCAATACGAATTGGCGTTTCACCACTTAAATTGGCTTGAAACGGATCGCAGTCGAGAGCGAGAAGCAGTCGCGTTGCTTCTAAGGCATCGCCAGCTGGGAGATAGATTATTACAATGTGGAGTAAAGAATATCCATTCCTAGAGCAAGAGAGGACATCAAATCCATGCTCAGCCAAGAAACGAACCATCCGCATATCCGATGAGCCCGGTGGGCTCGACATGCTGAGCAGGTCTGAGGGGAAAGGAGCACAGAGAGAAAGAAGGTATTGTACGACAGAGAGATACCTTAGTTCAACGGCGATATAGAGGGGTGTTTCCTCGCTAGAACTGATTTTGCGAGGATCACAGCCGCGGGCGGCCAAGAGTTTCATTGTTTCTAATGTTTCATCTTCATAAGCGGGATCCATCGCAATATGGAGTGAGGTGTCCCCACTTTGGGTGCAAGTGGAGACATTGACACCGTCCTCGACCAGGAGACGGATCATTCTTGCGCTGTTTTCCATGCATCGCAAGATTGATGGGGTTGGCGGCTCGACAGACAGGTGCGCACCCGGGAGGGAAATAAGGTAGCGTGCAACCGAAGCATGCCTTCGTTCAATGGCGATGCGAAGGGATGTCATCCCGTGAGAATTGGTTTGGACTGGGTCGCAACGATGAGTCACTAGGAGCTTCGCCATCTCCAGTGCATCATACTCGTCAAAGCAAGCCAATACTATATGGAGGATAGGGCTCTCATCGGGAGTACGAACGTGCGGGATTGCTCCCTTATCAACGAGGTGACGAAACATGCGTGGGCTATCTCGCGTTCCATGCAAGCCCAATACGACGACGAGGTCGGAATGGAGTGGTACGCCGCGAGATAAAAAGTAATCTACAACGGAGACATAACCCCCGTAGAACGGCGATCTGAAGTGGTGTTTGTCCGGTGGAATCAGGTTGGAGGGGATCGCAGCCGTGAGCGACCAGGAGCCTCGCAGTCTTTGGAGCTTCGTGTTCCTTGAGGGTTGCCAACGAAACATGAAGCGCAGAGTCTCCACGCTGATCACGTGTCGAGACATTCACTCTATTCTCGACGAAGAAATGAATCATGCATATAGCGTACTGCATGCACTGCAAGCTTAATGTGGCGAGCAAGTCGGGAGGTGATAAAGACCGAAGGAAAGGAGGTAGCGCACGACTGCAACGTGGCCCTGTACGACGGCAATGCGAGTGAGAGCATCTCTGGCAAGTATCCTCGAAAGGATCACAGCCGACCTGGATAACTCTCTGCATGACCATGATAGTGTCTTCTTCATCAACGTCATTGTTCAGGAGACAATTGACAATGCTATGGCCTCAAGAACATTTTCGTCAGTGGGCTTTTGGCAGCCTCCGCAAAATCGTCCTTTTGCAACATCTTTGCGATTGGAGATGAAACTTTCGCGTAGCCATTGCGGTGATGAAGCGTGGCGAGTGTATGCATGGGGAAAGGACTCCCTTCCGCAACAGAAAAAGTCACGATGCCATAGTGGTGTTTCTGGAAAGCAACCTCGAGGGGCAGAGCTCGACAAAACCATCAACCTCCCACCCACTGCAGTTCAATGTGGCGCCTGCAGATGGTAGTGCTCTCGCACGTTCCAACTTGTTGAAGTATGCGACGTATATCAATAGGTTGGTGCTCATCTTAGGCCTGAGTGGAGTACGACGAAGAAATTTGCATAGCACTGAAATCGATCTAAAGGCAACCAAAACGTAAAGTGCCAAGTCATGTCTAGGTGTTGGTCAACCTGGCGAGGTAGGACGTATGACCCCACCAGCTGATAGACACATGTTGTTCCACGCCAAGGTGTAGGTTCCGATGTCGCCTTCGAGTGCCTCGATGTCACGGGGAGCTGATTGGATCTCTCGTCCTAGTTGGCCAAAGTGATCGGAGCGTGGTCAAGCACGCAGTCACGAAGTGGTCGAGACATAGCGTGTGGATGGCCTCGGGCAGGCAAATTACTAGAGTTCCCAAAATGCTGTGTGCTCTCCAGGCAGACAGAGATGTAGCACATGCATGACCGGACTAGATGTAAGTGAGCGAGTTTCCAGCTCACGTGGAACCACGGTAACTTGGAACGGGTCAATTTTCCCATCAACTCCTGCATGATGACATTCAGTTGTTGGGAAGGCCTAGCTTAAATATCAGACCTCACCTTGACACTGAAATGAGATAGAGTAACGAGGCTAGTCATTTTGATGTACGTTACCAGACTCCCACGCACATCCAACGATGCACCATCGTGCATCAGCTGAGAGTCCGAATCCAGTGCATGTACGAAGGTCGATTGAAAGACCTTCCATCAGTTCGTTCAAGTAGAGGGGCCATAGTACTGCCACAAGCCATACAAACGCTCGTCGAGCTAGCTGTCGTTCCCGGACATTCGTGTCGATCCTGCGGAGAATTCTCTCATAAGTTCCGCATTAGCAGCAGTGATGACCCCGCACAAGGTAGATTGGAGTTTGAGAATGAATGATGCTGAGCGCTAAATAGCGTGGGAACTAAGCCATCATGAACGGTGTGTGGGAATTGGTCATATTACGACTCTGCCGGCCTTAACTTGCTTCTTGCCGGAGTTATGGCCAGAACTAACCGCGAACGATAGGCTACTGGGACCGTCACCATAAAGTGAGTGCATTCTAAAAGCACCGGGGCGCCTCATATAAACCGCATAGCTACTACTAATAGCAACGTCAACACGCGCCATGTTTCACTTTGCGATGCTAAACTAACACCCTTTGGCTCATCCACAAGATCGCGGCGCCTCCGAATAGTCGGTCTGTACTCACCACGATATGGGCCGTGACATTGCCATGCATTAGGTCAGCTACTGGAGACGAGGCGGTCTGGTCACTAAACTAGCTTCCGATTACGGAGTGGCTGATGTGTTGGCAGCACGACAAGCGCGTAATACTCGCAGCTACCCCGCAACGTAGTAGGCCAGTCAACCACTGAATCGATTTCACCATCAATACACGGCGAATGCCACCTTCATCGTTCAAATCTTCGGACAACTGGACCCGCTACCGTAAAGCAAGTACGTTCTGGAAGTGCTGTGGCAACTTATGGTAGTTGCCGCACGGCTACTACTTATAACAACGTCGTACGTGGAACTATGTCTCACTTTGTGATGTCACCCTCTGACTCATCCCCAGGGTGGCCGCGCATTATTGGCGATAGGTACTAACCAGATCGATAGTCACATTATATGCATCAGGTCAGCCGCTGCAGACAAGGCGGTTACAGTCTGATCTTTAAACTAGCTTCCGACTATGGGATAGCTGATGCCTAGCAGTGCTAGAAGCGCACAAAACACTGCTGCCCCACAATCAGCGATCCAGTCGATTCACCATCGGTGCGAGAATGCCACATCCCTCGTCATTCAAATCTCTGCAAGTGTTCGATGTCGAGTACAAGTACCTGGACAGCGGTCCCCCACCCGCGTCGTCCAACTACACGACGTGGGTGTTCATCCATGGGATAGCCTTCAACGGAGGTTCGCCGATCGTTTGGTCTGCCATCTCTCGTCGTTGACGTGACACTCTCTGGTGCAGCGGTCCTCGAGAAACTCCTCCCCCCCGCGCAAGCACACAACCTGCGCATCGTCAGCCTCTACAGGCGCGGATACCCGCCATCGAGCGACCTTCGCGACTCTGAACTTGCAGGGATAGGCGAAGGGAAGAAATTTGACGAGGTGGAGCCCTTTCTCCGCGCACAGGGCACCGAGATCGCAACGTTCCTCATTGACTTTGCGACGGCGGAGCACATCCCGGCGGCAGATGGTTACAACCATAATGGCGGTGGCATTACCCTCATTGGCTGGTCCTTAGGGGGGTTTCACGCGCTGACGGTGCTGGCGTACCTCGACGCGTTACCGGAGGACACCCGGTCAACGCTTTTGAAGTATCTCCATACCATAATACCTCACGGTGATTCATCATATCAACACGTACAAGACGTATGCTCACACGCGCGACTTTCAGATGTGGGCCCGCTCCTACTCGGCATCCCCAACACGCCCCAAGACGACGTGAGCATATTTTTCAAGACCGATGACCGCGTCCGCTTCGAAGGCTTTTTTAACTGGGTGACCGCCCACTTTGTACACAAGAGCATCACCTCGGAAAATCCAGACGATCTCGAGTTCAATAATCCCTCTCCAGACTTCCCACACTCGTTGCACACGCTTTCCTACGAGCAGCTTGCCAAATACACGCATCCAGAGGCATTCTCGTTTACCGCCTTCGATACGAAGCTCCTTGCTTGTGATATCAGCATGTTCGCAGAGGTCACCAGACGTGCTTTGTTCGATACAGCCCGCGTTGCAAAGTCGCCTCATGTCAGGGTGCGGTTCATGTGTGGCGGGACAGGTGGGGGACCGTTTATATGGACCATGTGGATGATACGCAAGTACGTGGAAACCCCCCCAGAATCGCTGTATGGACAGGGGGCGCAAAGGGCGAGGGATACCCAGGTTGCGATCCAAACGGAGGGAGACCACTTCATCTTCTGGGACGACCCGGAGAAGGCTATTCGGCAATATAGCGCCACCATCAACCTGTAGACTCCGCTAATGTATACAGGTACCAGATGACGTTGATTTACGCAAATTAGGGGGGTCTACGTTTCGTGTTCGTGGAAGCCATAACAAATTCCGTCTCAACGCGCGCCGTCTGAAAGTCGATGTCATCTTCATGACCAGTACTATCCCATACAGTGCATTCGGCAGTCATGGGCAGTCGGCACTTTTTCAAAAAAACACACTTCTCCAACTCATTACTAGTATCCATTGCATCCATGTTCCACTGTAGGCCAATGTGAACCACTACGAAGTTGAACGGGGTCACTGCGAGCTCAAATCACTGAGATAGGTCGAAAGCCTGTTGTCACACACCCAAATCACGCCGTGATGCATGCCGGGACAATGCCGCAGCTGAGTTTTGGCTTATTTTATTGTCCGACGGCTAGCAGTAACGTGTGAAGTGATACACGATGCTTCGTTCTAGAGCTGATCATTGGCATTGTGGTCAGTGCGAGTGCGCTGTGCGCCCAAGCAGCAATGAAGCTTGTCCGCCTTCACAAGTCTAGTGGGAGGCATGGCAGTTTGCGTGCAACCTCGGATCCTACTTATTTACCTCTGATAGCAAATCCGCAAGGAATTCCGAGTCTCTTACCAGCACAGCCACTGCCCCGGCTGCTCTGCCCCAAGTCCAAGCACAACGCTCCCTGTGGTCGACATCAGTTACAACTCCGAGTCCCACTGGCAATACATTGGCTCGGAAACCACTCATCACATTATCAGCTAACATGGCCACAGACCAGTCACCCGCCTTGAATGGCTCCGACTCAACGTCCGGTACATTCATGCATGAGTGTTCAAACGACTCTAGTACCCTACAATCTCCTACTCATTACTACGATCCATCCCAAATAGTTTCATCATCTAATCTAGACAGGCAACCTAGTGCTTTTGTAGATGCTGGCATTTCAACTACACACACCCCCTCTAGCTACTACAACTACCCTAATTAGCATGTTGATAATGAACTGGTACAGTTGTTTACAGTGAGTGCCGACTCGGATGCGGAGTATGAAATCAGCACTTTGACATAGCGTAACCTTTGTGTGACATCCGCGTGACCTGCCGACTGCCCATGCTGCCGAATGCACTGTACGGGATAGTATGCCTAATTTTGCCATTGCGATGATGGATTTGATTCTATGCTCGAATAATCAACGCCATCGGGATAAAGTGAGGACCAACGGTCGCTTACGATATTATGGCTGAAGCACTGAACAGTGCCGCCAGGACGTTGAACTCCTACGCGTGTAATCGTCCGCCGATGTAATAAAGGCCCGATGATTCTTCAGCGGTGGACTAATCTTGGCACAGTCATTCGTGACTTGTGCTTACGATAGGCATGGCTGACATATCGCGACTGATTTGCCGGCGGTGGCCATCACAGGTATCCAAGCACTTTTAGCCTGTCTAATCACACCCAAAACTGATCGGTCAGAGTACGGTCACCCAACACGGAGCCTCCGAACCTGTCAGCAACACCCCCTCTCCATCCTCGACACGAAACGGCATCCCTTCCATGAATGGCCGCAACGCGCGCACGGCATACTTGGTATGCGTCTTAAGCAGACACTGGACATTTTGATTATTTAAGAGCTGTAGTACCTGCAACGAGGGCACGCTGGACAGCAGTTTCTTGAGGAACGCAAAAAGCATCTCGAAATTTGCTTTCGGCGATTGCGTTCGGGTGGCTCTGAGGCCCAAATATGTGATGGACGGAAAGACGAGATGAGCACGGAGAAAGGGCGAGAAACAGTCCGAAGTGATGGTGAGACGACGCAAGCGAGGACATGTCCGAGTAAGGAGCTGCAGGTGACCGTCAAGATTGATTGAGTAGTGACTAGGGACATAGAACTGGACAGAAACGAGCTGATCGCCGTACACCTCGAACATGTCTTTCCAGTGATAGACGTCCCGGTTGAGGTCCAGGATGAGTTCTTGCAGTGCCGAGGGTCCTGAGCGACGGACGGTCTCGGGGTCAAACTTGGGCAGGAGGTAGTTGTAAGCTGTGGCGATTTGCACTGGGATGAGAGCGTGCACACGGAGAGTGGTCACAGTGGACGGGATACCGCCATGCTCGAGCTCCCTGGACCAGACCAGCCTGGGGCAGTTAAGAATGCGGAGCTGAGTGCACTTGCCAAGAAAATCCACCATGCGAGACGCAGACGGCTCGAGTCGGGTCGAGGACCAATCGAGGACGCGCAAGGACGCAGCTGAGTGCTGGAGCGCGTCTAGAACGTTGTCCGGGAGATCCGAGACGGCATAGCTGGAGGTGAGGGCGAATGAGACGATGGCAAGGTGGGGCATGCACGTGATGAGCGCTGCAAGCGAATCCATCTCGGCGTCTGCGTTCTTGGCGTGGTCGCGTATGGCGATGTCGAGGCGCTCGGTGTATTCACCCAAGTGTCGCGTGCCAACGACAGTGCCATTTCCCGCAGCCGAACGCAGTAACGTGCTGGAGAGCGACGACAAGTGGCGTGCCCTGCCAATGTACACTGATCGATAGAGATATGGAAGGGCGAGCTGCCACCATTGTTTGCAGACGCGCACGAGGGCGCGTGTGGTGACGAGGATCTCTCGTATGGCGACGCTGTATGCCCTCGTGTACAATGGGCCAACAAGGCTGGCATGGGCGTAGATTTCTGGAACGACCGTGCCGGGGACCTGCGCGGCGTGGTGGAAGACGCATAGCCAGACTTCGGGAGGGAGTCGGACTGCCTGGCCAGCCATAAGTTGTATTACGCGCCAGTTGAGTATTTCAGTCAGCTTGAAGGACCCATCACAGAGGATATGATCTAGTCTGGTGGCCAAACCGTCTAAGAGGCAACCTTATCCTGCGGAAGGAGTTGCCATTGGAGGAAGCGCACTTTCTCTGGATCACGTGAACGGCAGGAGGCGCGACTCGGCCTCCTCGTCACCGCATGAGAACGAGAGCGCTGCTGGGGACTCGAATGGGTCCCAGATGAGCCGGCTGGCTCGTGGGTCACACCTCTTACAGGTCACTGGCAGATCCCGCTGAGACGCAGTATTTTCCCCACCTGCCTTCACCTAACTATACGACACCAGTATTTTCGGTGGGTCATGGCCCACTCCCTCCGACTATTACAGCTAGTGGTTCATCTGAATGGCCAAGGAAGGGCAGCAGTCGGGGTGGTGATTAGGCACTCTGGTGAGAGCATTCGCATGCTCGAAAACGCCCCTGGCCCCGCTCTTTATTAGTCTACGTGCACACTGCGTGGAGCACCAGACCTACGTGGTCTCGAACCTCTCAGAGAGACAGTCGACGGATGCAGCAAACGAACGGGTAGCCCGGATTTTACCCCCTTGCACACTGACTGAGAACCAATCTTCGGCTTGTGTCAAGTGATAAGTCCAAGTCGGGAGTCGATCGTCAATACACTACACTGTCCTAGTCAACGACTTCCACACGCTCCCGTTCTTCAGCGTTTCAGCGGTAAACGTAATGACCCACGTGTGTATCATGACATCTACCAGTGCTCCACGGGCCAATGAGGTCACAGAACGGTCTCGACTTCGTGATCAAGGTCGCTGTCCTTATGATCTCACGTATGCGAGCGAAGGTAGCATTCAATCAAATGATCGAGTCTGTCAAGACGCCAAGCTCAGTTAATGCGCGACAGCTTCGAGCCACGAGAATATGTGGTGGCAACGTTGCAGAGAGTTCGTTCACCCTGAAGTGGTGTAGACACCGTGGGCTTCGTCAACATGAATATGACGAATCACAGTGTGTGTGACTAAATGGTCATGTAGAATGAGTCAGGCTAAACGAGGGAATGGCTGTCGATTCGGGGTCGAACATGCTAAGCTATTCCGTGACATGAAAAGGTGTTAGTAATGACCAGAGTTGATAGACTTATGGAGTAGAAGGCCTCCGACCATGAGAACATCAAAGGTGGCAGCACTATTCTCCAGCGTCTGAAGCTGTTTAAGCGGCAAAATTACTGATATCGTACCAGGGAAGGTACGAACACGAGTAATGCCCCCGGTACCTGGGGATGTACCCGCGTTCATTCCTAGGAGTAGCAGTGGAATCAAGAGGCAGAGTGTCTTCCCTCATTCCGTCCCTGCTGTAATGATTACATCACATACGTTAAGAATGGCGATCGAACCTTGGAGTTGTAAGACTCGGAACAATCTTCGCCCAGGTGAGAACGTAAGCGATCAAACCCGGGCGCATCACACTATCTTGTCTAGTTCTTCGAGTGGAGTGTCGAGATGTGATCCATTGGAAACCTTTCCTGAAAGGTTTGATGAACAATGCATCCAGGAGTATGCAGTGATAAATTAAGATATATTAACAAAGAATGACAACCCAAAGCCGAGGGCCCAATGAATCAGAACGCGTCGTATGGCGCGTCGTGTCACTCATTCAAATCAAAGCATGCCGTCAAATTAACCTTTTTGAGATTTGGTTTTGCGTTAATTGGCACATCCTTATTGGCTCCTGCTCACATGACCTCGAGAATCTGTGCTGCCAAGATTTTCATGGATGAGTTACCAGACCGTCTATCGGCGGCAGCTCCACGTTAAAATCACGGTCTAAGATTGCACTGATGTTATTTTGGTAAGATCCAAGAGGCTCTGGGGCGGTATCACACCGACGTGAAACAATACCGTGGACACGGGTTGGACATGAGACAAAGGATTTTCACCGTCTCAGACTGCTACTAAGTCAGGGTGGCCCCCGGTGCCTCGGTTTCTTCCGCGGAGGAGTGGTGATTGCGGCGGCCCTCCGAAATGTTTTAGCTTCCTGGAGATACTTAGGGGCTGACTGCGCAGATTAACGAGATGTCGCATTGTTGACTGGACGAACTGATCGAGTGGCTGCAGGAGTGACAGGAGAATGTCTGGGAGCCCTGGTACGACATCCTACAACGTCACGGTGATCAGCGCTGACTATCCTCGGTAATTCATTTGCCTCCGTCCAGCTCGCAGGTGAAGTGTCAGCGTTAGCTTTCCATCCGACGTCGGTCAGAAATCTGCACAACATGTCTTGGAAAGCTAGCAAGGTAGCGAATTTGATCATGGCATAAGTTGCTCAATTGCTCTGATAGCATTCAAGCGGGTGTTGATGCAATCAATTATTCGTGCGTTGGAGCAAAAGAAGGAGCGACGAATTTAACATGGAAGCATAAAATGAATGCCGTCCAAGTCGGGCTAGTAGTTGGTCCCCGTACACGCCCATGCCCGTTTGTACGGGTTGTGATATCAGCACAAATTCACCTACGCCAACACCGCACTCATACCCTCCATCATACTCGTGACCTCAACAGTACCACGGCGTCACCCATTTGCGTGTGGCCCTATATGCAATCTCGTACCGACACCCCATGGACTCGGACTTGTGGGACTTAGCCTCGCCACGCGCCATGGCCTAGGGTGAGCCCGTGGCAAAGCTACCATGGCGTGGCATTCTCACGATCATTAATGTTCGCGCTCGTGGTTATCGAGTCCAAGTTTAGCCATTACGGTTCGATTATCTCTCAAGCTCAACCTCAGCGATAGTACGACTGCGCTCGCTTCACACTATGAATACAGTATAGACGCGAATCCGAAGGACTGGACAACCAATTGTATTCGTTCCTGTCTCCTGGAACATCATTCGCCACATCTAACAGCCATGGCGAGCCACCCGCGGCGGCCTTGTGGCCTTCCATGGGCACACCTGTGGCCCTTCCCACAATCTGTCATGGAGTCCCTTTGCCCATGGCTACTGTAATTTACTCAGGACTGAGAAATGCCAACTTGTGTCTGCAGAAACCTTGATCGATCACCTGTGGGCTGCAGCTATACAGCTATAGGGTGAAACCTTGTTAAGCAAGGTGATGCTTGCGTCATTACCATCGACTGTCACGCAGTTCAATCATGCTCGCTCTGTTTCATCGCCCCACGCTTGGGAGTGAGCCAGTTGCTTGACGGATAAAGTCTATATGATACTACCATCAGGGTGTCATGGGAACAGGGCCATCCTTTACGAGTTTACACTAGTACATATGGGGCTGTTGCCCAGAAACTCGAACTTGAAAGTGTCAATACGCAATGTCACGTGACTCACGTCACGACATTGAGCTGGCCAACTTTGAAAAAAAAAGTGATGATATCGCGGCCATCACGACCCTCCGCAGGATCGCGGTGCCCCACGGGCGGCCTGGTCACCAGACTAAATGTGACCAAGCATTCACATAGTGCCTGGAGGAGGCCTTTATCGCGTTCGTTTCTTCTCACTACTTTAGTCATCTTCGACGACAAGCGTGACGCAGCGTTACTCCTCGATTTATGATTTATCTGATACAATGGCAGCAGATAGCTCACAGAAACTTGAAGATGTCTCCACCCACTGACCTCACGGAAGTCATCAACAACGAGATCAAGTATGTGCACGAACTCTTGTTGAGGTCTTACCGAGTCCTCACCCCTTGCTTTCCAGAGAATGGCACTTTCGTGAGCTGGTCCAAGTGTGTTGCGTCAATCGTCTCTAACACGGACGTTTGTCTGCGGTGTGTAGATATCTACTTTCTCCAGAGTAACGTCCAGCAGCATCATGCCGCACTCGAGCTTCGCGATGCTGTCTTGCGTCTCAGACGCGACGGCGCTTTTGTAGCCGTCCCTCTCTTCCGCGTCAACATGGATCCGATTGGCCCACACCCCATGGGTGAGTTACTCTTGTGCACGTTCCACAGAACCCCGGCTGAAGTGGACGAAATGCAGGCTCATATGAGATATGGGTTCCTTCTACGTCGTTTGTGTCCGTATTCTCGTACCTCTGTCAACACAGGGGTGACCTCAGGTGAGGGAATGTCTAAGAAGTTTATCCTCGTTGATTTCCCTTACGAAATAATGAAGCATTCTCGTTCATCCCCTGACGCGCGAAGAGGTTGGTTTCTACTCCTTTCATTGAAGAGACTGACTTAATCCTGAAAACTCGTTTGTCTGCAGAGAAAGTAATATTTCATCCTCTCACGCAGGGGCTCGCTCGCTAATATGATCTTCAGGGACCACGAAGCTCGCAAAGCATGGATCGGTGCCCCCTACCCATTGGATCTCTCCATGCTTCCCATCCTAATGGATGAGATCCCCTTGCAGTATCCAGCCCTCAGTAAGTGTTCGATACCACTTGGTCCGATATGTCATGAGCTGTCTCTGCAGAACTCGGATACTCGGCGCCCGAACCCGAATTCACGCTCGAAGATCGTCGTCAGATTGGAACAAATGTCGAGCGAATTCTGAAAGGGGAGAAGCGTGCTGCACGTGCGCCCTTGAACTAGAATCATAGCAAGCGCACGTCGACCGGGACACTGATGGCAGTGACGACTGTAGATGCTCCTGAAGTGACCGCGCCGACTTCAAGTTGTTCCCGGGTGTATTCCTATTTCTATGCCTACCTTTTTGAATCGGTGAAACTGTACTTGTTCTGTTTAGCTTGGAATATAGACAAAATGATCGACGTCACTACAATACTTAGCGTGCTAGTTCGGCCGGCCATGATAAGAATCATAGGGGCCCTCATCACAGGCCCACCACTTTCTTGTCCGCCACACAGCCGTAAATCAGCCGGAACACGCATCTACAGTTAGTGTTTTGGAATCCAAGACCTAATGTGTGTATTAAGATATTTATGCACTATGAAATTGTATTTTAGCTAGTACGAGACGAGAAATTCTCTTCCAAGTCCATGCAATATGCGATATGCATCATGAGGTAGTTTCACGATTTTCCTCACGAATCTGTCCACCACTACCAGACTAAAGATCGAGCATATGTTGCAGTATCGGCCTGTTGCTCAGTACACCGAGCAAGACAAGCCGAAGATCACCAAGCGTAGCGCGAACTCATCACTGAGGAATATTCGGAAGGGAGGATCATCTCCATATTCGGCAATGTTCATCGCACGTCAGCCTGAGGCCATTCAGCGTAGGCAGTCAGACCGCCGCACGCATAACCGCTACACCAAAAGGCAGGATTCTGAATGCAACGCATTCAGTATCGCGAACGGTATATATAATAGAAACGGGATCTAAGTAAGCCAGCGTGCTTACATTCAGGTTGTGATCATACCATTGCCTATTTCTTGTCTGCCGAGCCGGAAACCTGGTCGAAGGGAATGTAATCCATAATGCTCTAACCTTGAAAGTGCATGACAGGACCAACCCAAATGAAGCACGTCCACCTGGCGAGCTTCAAGTTGTGGATCCAAGCCTCGGAGCAGTGATCACCATGATGCATCTACTATTTATTGGGCTGCTACTGCCAGGAATGGGGCACCCCACTCAACACACCATCTGATATAATATTACTAGAAGAAATCGCAGATGTCTCCCACTCTCCATATTGGCTCGAGCAACTTGAACGATCAAGTGCGTGTCATGTGCCATCAGAGCTTGTACCCCTATACCTCTCTAGGGAATAGCATTTCCGTGAGCTTGTCGGAGCGTGTGGGGCCAGTCGTTTCTAACGCGAACACTTGTCAACGGCGTGGACATCTACAACAATCGTGCACAGAACCACGCTGCACTTGACTCGCGCAATGCTGTCTTGCGTCTCACTTGCGCAACGATACCTTTGTAGTCTTCCCTTGTTTCCATGTCCACCCGGATCCAATGAGGCCTCATCCTGTCGGTGAGTGCCTCTAGTACGCGTTCCAAAGACTCTCCAGCTGAAGCGAGCCGAGTGCAGGTTCCTATGAGATGTGGGTTCCTTCCACATCGTTTGCTTCCGTGTTCTCGTACCCCTGTCAACACAGAGATGTGACATCAGGTGACTCACTGAGCGCGTGTTCGAGAAGTGCGTTCCTGTTGATTTTCTAACATGCGAAGAAGTTGGTTCTTGTCTCCCTTTGTGCAGTGATGCTGTGTGCTCATTTGGTCAGGGACCACCAGACTCGCCAAGCGTAGATCTATCATTCAATCCCCCCTAGATCCCTCCATTCCAGCCCTGTCTGACAAGGAGCCCTTGCAGTATCCTAGACGGTAAGCGCTCGCCACAAATCAGTCTGATTTTGATTTTCCTTCAACTCTCCTTTCAAAGTTCGGATATTCTGCATCTGGACCCAATTACGCGCTTGGAGAACGGGGTCAGCATCGGCGTTAATGTCGAGCATATTTTGAAATGGAGAAGGAAGCCATGGGCGCACCTTTAGATTAGAATCACGGCTTTATTATATGCCAACCCTGCAACTACAAGTTGATGGGTGCAGAGTCTTGGCCTGTTCTTGTGTGACGGCGTGGGCCTTGGTTCTATGGAGTATTGTTCGTAATCGTAGGCCTACCTTGCCGAATAGACAAGATTACACTTGTTTAACTGGAGGATGTGCATCTTGCTAGTAGCCTGAACTAAGGGGGACCACGAACGACATTATTGGCGTTACTGTATGACAAGATCCTGCCAAATAGTGAGCATAGCGACCATCATTTACCTGCCGAATGAGATAATTGATACGCTTGTCAACTTTACTGTCTATTTCAGGCAACTTGTCACTTTGGGAAAATTGCAAAAAAAACGAGTGTTACCTCGGCCATTCTGTAGTGCCTCAACACAGCACCAGGATTTCATTGGAGGGATATACATTGACTGGCATGAACTTGTAGAATCCATACCAAACCTTCTTATGACGAAAATCAAAAGCCTTTGCAATTCCCCCCAAAAAAACTTTGAATTTTGTGCCAGAGTTTGGTCAAATTGACTCACATAAGCTCTTAGGGCCTGAACGGTTTGTGGAGAATTCCAGTTGACGAACAGCATCGTCTTCAGCAGAGCTATCAGAGACTCAAATTTTCAGAAACCTTCTTGCACCTGTACATACACTCATGTGCAACAACATCCAGCTCTCATATCCCACTGATCAGTACTGCAATACTGTACACTACCAAAGCTGTCCAACTCACCATTGCACTCCAAGTTCTCCTTCTTGTTCTTAATATGTCAAACCCCTTGACTTCTGATGAGACAAATCAACATGCAAAATGCCACTGGTCCGATTCCAAGATATCAGTCATGCTTCAGTACCTTTATGAACACAGTGCTGAACAAGGTGAAGGAAATTTCAAGACAGTGACATTCAATGCAGCTGCAGAATATCTGAGGCAGCATCACCCTTCATCTGGCAAGCTGAAGAGCAGCAAGACTGTGTGATCCAAGTTCGGTCAAGTATGATCACCAGCTCATATGACATGACATAAAGCTAACTAGCTATCCCTCTGGGTACAGATGAAATTGATCTACAACACAATTAAGTCTTGGACCAAGGTCTCGGGTGTTCACTATGATGATGTTTATGGAGCCAAGATTTCTGATCAAGCATCAGCACAAGTATTTGATGACTGGGTTGCTTGTAAGGTATGTGTTCTGATCTATCATGTATGATCAAGTAGTTCATTTGCACCAGGGCAATGAAAAGATGAAGCCGTATCGCAACAAAGGCTGGGGGTTCTATGACCTCATGAAAGATATTATCCCAGATGGTGGAGCAGATGGCAACAGAGTTTTTCGGGGTTCCACTGGTCTGGTTGGTGCATCATCATTCTATAATGAGGATCAACACAATGGGACTAGCAATGCCATTGATGGCTCCCTTTTGATTCCATCCATGCCCAGCTCTACTTCGTTCAATATCATCAAGTCAGCTAGCCAGAGATCCAACAAGCATTCACATACAACATCTGAAGGACCCAAAGAGACTGGTTCTCCATCCAGCCTTGTCTCTAGCTCTTGTCCACATTCTGTGATTACATCTACTTGTGCAAGCATAAGCACTGGCAAGCAAAGTTGTGTTTCTGCCTCAGCAGCTACAATGGTGGCCAAGGAGGAGGATAACTGAACACGACGCATCAAGATCAACAATGTCACCACTGCAATCTCTGATCTTAAAGATACACTCTCTTTAGGGTTTAGAGATCATCATGTCATTATATCTGATGCCACAAAGGAGCTGTACTCTACCCCCAGGTTCTCTGGTCAGGAGGATAGCCAGAAAGAGCTAGCTGTTGTACAGATTTTCTCAAAGGATAGCAGTGCAGCAGCCTCCTTCATGCAGCTGAATGACATTGACTGTGCAATGTTTGTAGAGAATCTATATAATGAATCTTGCTCTCGATCACTTGTCCCTTGTGCTATATAGCTACCATCAACTAGTTCCCCCTTCATTAACAAATGCTGTAGTACTAGTGACCAATACATATCTTTATCACCAGTCTGATTTTGATTCATCATCTGAGTCATTGTACTCCCGCTGGCTCAACAAGTCCTGATAGTCCCTCCACATTGCTTCAGCAATAGCATTGCACCACTACCAAACATCTACATCCACATCTTCTTCGCCCTCTATGCCATCGTCGTCCCCATCTGCACCTTGATCATCACCATCTACATTTTGGTGGCTGCTTGCTTGTTGATTCTGCATGCTTGCCTCTGAGTCAGAGTCACTGACATCAGAGGGCTCATCATGGCTCAGTTCGTGTGTAGCAATGAAGTTATGTATCATACATAGTGCAGCAGGAACACAAGCTTGTACTTCCATGGAGAATCCAAGGGGAAGTAGAAGGACATGAAAGCGGTGTTTGAGAACACCAAAAATTCATTCAATAACATTGTGAAGGGATGCATGACATAGATTAAAAAGTTCCTCTTTGTTCTGAGGACTATATAGTAATAGTTACTCAGACAATCTAATGAAAAAAATCTAGTTCAAACTGTGCTGAAGCTCACCCCCACTCTGCAAGGTGATAACATACACCCCAATATGGTACAAGAAGTCCAGGTAAAAGTGGAAACCCTGCATCAGCAAGCAGGTACTTTCCCATAGGGATATGAAGATCAGTTGTGGATGCATTGGTATAAACGCATGCATCCAATGCTGAACCTTCCCAGCCAATAAGTGAATATGTGAACTTGAGCTCAAAATCACACACAAAGAGGGCATTCTAAGATAAGAAGCCCTTGCAATTGTGGTATTTTGAATGTATGTTGCTTGGAGGTGCTACAGGGATATGGCTTCCATCTATCACTCCAACTGCATCCTGAAAGTAGGGATAGAATTTTGGATTGTGACAATTTTTTTGTGGGACAGGATGGCTGGTGGGAAGTCGAACGTATGTTGTATAGAACAGAGGGCTCAAAAGGATCTGAAGTATCTTCCAAAAATAACTGCAGATTTTCAATCAAGTGATTTTTTCAGAACATGAAACACTTACTGAGATATTGTTTCACTTGAACACTGAAAATGCTCACCAACATGTTGTACAGTGAGGCCTGTAACACAGGTATAGAGAAAGATTGCCACTTGCTCTTCTAACTTGACATTTCTTGAGTTCTAATGGCCTGCTTGACGTAGCTCAGCAAGGAGTGTTAAGAAAACTTCCTTGCTGACTCCAAGTTCACAGTGGATACAATCTGGATGTCCTGTTATCAGTTCTAGGACCCACTGGTGACCAGAAAGGACAGAAGTATGATATGGGATCAGAGCATTTCTAGGTGGAGCTGAACTAGAGGAGAGTTCAAGGAGGCAGGTGAGCAGAATATGAATGAGGGTCAGTGTTACGGAGCACGTCCCTCTGGACTGCTAACAACAAGGGGGTTCTTTGTGAGGAGGCACTCACGAAGAGGCGCAACGTCTCACGACGAACAAAGAAGGCGAAGGGCAAAGTAGAACTGTTGAGGCGACAGTTCAGGCGGGAGCAAGTCCAGTTCAGGGGGTGGATTGCGCAGGTCTAACTTGAGACTACAAGGTGGTAGACTAGCTACTTTATAGTCTTGTAGTATGCGCACGGACCAAGATAAGGGGAGGCATGGAAAGTGATAGAAAGGGAGAGAATACTGCTGCGGATGAGTAAAGGGAACACTACAGCGTGCGAGAGAGCGCTGTTAGGAGGTAAGGTCCATAAGAGAAGTTATTAAGTAAGGAAGGAAATAGTAAAGGAGTCGTCGAACTCGTCAAGAGAGAAGGTGACGAGAAAACGAACATACTTCGCGTGCGGATGCGGATACATGAACGGGACGGATTCGGATATAAGAAGAAGGCCCGGGTGAAGGGATAAAATCGTAACAGTTGGATCTTCTAGATAGAAACACTTGGCTCTCTGCTGAAACCATATGTAAGACCACCATTGCTACCAAGATTGCACAACAAGATGTCAAAAAAGAAGTCACCCTTCCTGAACCATATGCCAATTTCTTTGATGTCTTTGAAGAAAAGAACCATGACATCCTTCCCCCACACCATCCCTATGACCATGTCATTGAACTAAAAGACTCCTTTGTCCCAAAAAAAGCAAAGGTCTACACTCTGAACCCTGCTGAAATGGAAGCTTGTAGAGCTTTTGTCGATGAACACCTTTGCACTGGACACATAGTTGAGTCCAAATCACCTCAAGCTTTTCCCCTCTTCTTTGTTCCAAAGAAGGATGGTTCACTTCATCCCTGCCAGGATTACAGATACTTGAATGAACATACTATCAAGAACGCTTACCCACTTCCCCTTGTCTCTGACCTCGTCGACCGAATGAAGAACTCTAAGTACTTCTCAAAGTTCGATATCTGTTGGGGGTACAATAACATCTGCATTCGTGAAGAAGACCAGTGGAAAGCTGCATTTATCACTCCTTTCAGTCTTTATGAACCCATTGTCATGTTCTTTGGGCAATGTAACTCACCACCCACCTTCCAGGCATTCATGAATTGGGTCTTCTGCAATATCACCCCCGAAGGATGGCTTGAGATCTTTATGGATGACCTTGGGATTCACTCTTCCATCTTACCTGATCATACTGACCGCACTTGCTGAGTTCTAGCACAACTAAGAGAGCATGGGCTTACGCTCAAACTCTTCAAATGTACCTTTGATGCTCCAGAGATCGAGTACCTAGAAATCATTGTAGGGAATGGACAAGTACGTATGGACCCCGTCAAGCTCTCTGCCATCACCAAGTGGCAATCACCCTCCACTGTCAAAGCTGTCCACTCATTCCTTGGCTTTTGCAACTTCTACCGAAAGTTTGTTCCAAACTTGGCCAACATTGCTGCCCCTTTAAACCTCCTTACCAAAAATGCTCAGCCATGGATCTGGCATGATGCCCAACAAGCTGCATTCCTTTGTCTAAAGAACATCTTCTCCTCCACCTCCATTCTTACCCTGCCAGATACTTCTAAACCCTTCTTTCTCATGACTGATGCCTCTCTCATTGCTGTAGGTGCCATCCTCATGCAGAAAGATACCAATGGCAACTCTCATCCATGTGCCTACTATTCTTGCACTCTCAATGATGCCAAATGAAATTATGACATCTATGATTGAGAGCTCTTGGCTGTCATTGATGCCTTAGAAGAATAGCAACAGTACCTTTTGGGAACTGAATGTCCAGTCACTATCTTCACAGACCATAAAAACCTCTCATTTATGAAAGCTCCACAGAAAATTTTGCACTGCCAAGCTTGGTGGAGTCTTTTTCTACAGGAGTATCACCTCCTCTGGACTGTCCTCCCTGGAACTGCCATGACCCCTGCAGATGCATTGTCCCACTGTCACGACATTGACACATCCTCTGACAATATCCACCCCATCCTCTCTGACCCAGAAATCATCTCTGCATTAGATCTTGCACTTACCTCCAAGATTGCCAGGGCCATGAAGGCCTTTTCCACACCTATGCCTGCCTCTCTCACGATTATTGGTGGCCTGGCATGTGTTCATTTATCTCTTGTTTTATTTCTGGCTGTGCTATCTGCCAAGCATCCAAACTGAATACCCATCCCACTGTGCCCCCCCTTTCACCTCTTTCCACCTCCGCCGTGTGCCCCTTCCAACAGATCTCTATGGATCTGATCACTGATCTCCCGCTTTCCAATACATTCAACTCTATCCTGGTTGTGGTCGACCATGGCCTTACGAAGAGGGTAATCCTCCTCCCTTGCACCAAAACCATCTCCACTGCTGGAGTGGCATCACTCTTTTTCCAACATATCTTTCCTAGATTCGGACTGCACAACTCTTGTATCTCTGATAGAGGACCTCAGTTCGCTTCCTCCTTTGCCAAGGAGCTAGCCAGACTCCTTCAGTACGACATAAAACTCTCCTCCACTTACCACCCACAGACTGATGGCCAAACTGAGAGAGCCAATTAGGAGATCGAAGTCTATCTTTGGATCTTTTGCCAAGAATGCCCTGGTACCTAGAGTACCTTACTTTCTACTGTGGAATTCTCCCACAACTCCGCAGCACATTCATCGACCCACCAATTGCCTTACTACCTCATGATGGGGTACAGTGACCTCAAAAACCCTTTCCATGTTGGCCTGGATGGTGATGTACTTCACACACCACCAAACAGTGTGGGAATTACAATTAGCTTTGGTGGAGTTATAAATGGTACATACTCCTGGCTATGAAATTGCCCCCTGTGTCATGTGATTTGGTTCACACAATATGGAGATATGATTGATTTAAAACACTGATATCATGGAAAGAGTTTTTGCACTTTTGGATTGATGACTAGAATCTCACTCAAATTATACAATAATTGTTATTGTTTGTTGATATATACAAACAGATATATATAATTAGCACATCTGAGTTTAAAAAAGTTCCCACACTTCCTGATTCTCTATTTTCATCATGGTCAGATCTCTCTCTCTTACTCAACAAAGCACCATTCTCTCCCTGCTTGATGCTGGCCATTCTGGTGAAGCCATTGCCAAGCAAACTGGTGTTAGCCTTTCTACCATATCCAAACTTTGCTCCAAAGAGTGTTCTGCTTTTCCCAAGGCTGTAGGAGGTTGTCCTCCCAAGCTTTTCTCTATCAATATTTGACATGCTTAACATCTAATTACCTCTGGAAAGGCTGAAAATGCTGTCCAAGTAACCAAATCTCTTACCAACATCATCAACCAACCACTTTCTGCCAGTACAGTTCACGTTCATTTGAAAAAAAGCTAGTATGAAAGCTGTGGTCAAGTCCAAACATCCTCTTCTCTCTGCTAGGCATCACAAGGCTTGCTTGGATTTCACTTATGCCCATAAAGAGGACTGTAGAGGATTGAAAGAAGGTAATATGGTCTGATGAGACCAAAATCAATCACCTAGGATCAGATGGATGCAAATGGGCTTGGAAAAAGGCAGGTGAGGGACTCAGTGATAGGCTGGTGGATGAAACCCTCAAGTTTGGGGGAGGTTCTTTGATGATGTGGGGCTGTATGACTTGGGATGGGGTTGGATTTGCCACTAAGATTGATGGAAGGATGGATGGGGACCTCTACCTTCAGATTTTGAAGGATGAACTCCAGCAAA
>JBBPKI010000203.1:0-33961 GCA_038089155.1 Nevesoporus exiguus
ACTCTGTAAAGACAGCGTTACAATAGGGTAACGACGCGCGATCTTCAAGCGTTGGCAGGCGATTTTGTCCAATCACCCCATCTATTTCCGCCTGTGCCCGTTTGAGTACTATGGGATGCTGCACCATAGCGAGGATAAAGTGAGAGATGGTCGTGACGGTCTGTCAATTAGGGGTATTCCAGTCGTCGCATTTCCACGGGGATGTCTCTGTGAGACACTTACACTGTCAATACTAACTCGCGAATCAACAGTGAGAACAAAAATCTATCGACAAAAACGTGCGACCGACCTGCCACTGTACATCGAGTTTGCGGTCCACCTCAGGTCAAAGTGCACTTGCGTATCAAGCTCCTTGCTCCTGTGCTCCATCTCGTCCAATACCGTAGAGACGAAGGAAGTCTTGGCGGTGCCATTACGCTATTAAAAGTGGTAAACACGTCAACGGCATGCAAGAGCGAGCGACAATACCCTCTCGTTCAAAACAAACGCATATGGCTTGTCGACAAACTCTTCGATCTTGGTCTTCCAGATGGCCGCATTCCGCTTGAATCCTGCACCTGGAAACCAGTCCGGCAGGTGCTTCACTACGCACGTCAGGTGAACGGCGGGCAAGCTTTGAAGCCGTAAACAGTGACGTACAGGCAGGAAAGACGTCGACCGGCCAGATCCCGCCGCCGGCTGCAATACGATTGGCAAGTAGCCCGACGCACTCCTCTGCGAGCTTCAAAAAGTCGTCGTTGGTCGACTTGACGTGGTGTCCGTACACAACCAACAGGGTCAATCCGCCCGTGTACCTATCACGTGACCAAACATCCAATCGGCCCCGTCGGGAGAGTTGCCGAAGAAAGTGGAAAATACAAATACGCACCGCCGGAGGTGATCCTGAAACTTGGAAGGATCTTCGAGAAGCCCCCTGAGAAACGGCTTCGTTTCAAGCTGCAGCAGTGGCTGGTACCGTTTGATTTGGGACGGCCCGAACGCAGCTTGCATCAGCCTCCGCTGACGGCGCGCCTGATCACCATATGGGGTAAACGCTACAATGTTCTCCAGCCCACACCTGATCGGACGAGATGAGATCGTGAATAGAAGAGGGATGGATTAGACGTGCAGCTCTCCTGCCATGACGAGATGGGGCTTGTCAGAGTATATCGCCCCGCGTTTGTCCATGAGCTCGAGGACCGCTTCGGCAGTGTTGAGGAAGACGAGTCCCTGGCCAACGATGTGGAGGTAGGTGACAGGTCCTGTTCAAAAAAAATCAACACGGGCTGCCGTTGTGCGGACTCGACGTACCATACTGTTTGGCCCATCGTTCTGCGGAGAGCCAGAGCTCCTTCGCGGTGAGATTAGCGACGTTTCCGAGAACGGGCAGAGGCTTCGGGCCAGGGGGGAGGGGTGCAAGGCGCTTCGGCTGGGTGAACTGGCGATAGAGGACGTAGGAGAGGGCAAGAGCGGCGGCGAGAAGCACCGCGGGGAACATGGTGAGCGCCATCTGAGTAGCACGCCGTGCTCGCGATCAGAGGTGGCGGGGAACAATCTTGGAGATGCAGCGAAGAAGGAAGATTCAGCGGGGGCGCGATCCACCCGTCGTGCAGTGGACGTCGACGCTTTTACCTGGGCCGTCAGTGCATCAACACGTGACCGCTGGGCGTCTTCCCCGCGATGAGGTCAGAATGTCAAAAAGCATTCTAAAAGTGCCAGAAAGGAGGAAAGGAGATAAGCGCCTGTCAAATTTAGTTCACGGATCACTTCGGCTTGCTTCCCCGAGCACCACTTTGCTGTCGAGCGCACTCCATTCCTCACCATCCCGTCGACTCCGGATGGCTCGCTGCCACGACGCGTTGCAGTGGCAACGTTGAAAGGACCAGATCAAGCCAATGCAACATGCCACACGGTACCGGCGGCAGACCGGATTACACGGAGCGAGTGAAACTTCTCATGCGCTTCTTCCTTCTCGCACCTGATGGAAGTCGAGCATAAGTAGTAAGCCGGTGTGAATCGGACGGACCCGAGCATCGTCCTCCGAGGATGCGTGCACTGGCAGACGGCATAGCATCCAGTACTGCACGTTGGACGACGGTACCAAAGCACCCTGAGCCATCGCAGCGTTGACCGACCGATTCTCGAACGGGGTTTAATCGGCCGGCGCATAGCAACGCGACATGGGAGAATAATGCCCGCCCGTGGGAATGTTCTATATAGTAGAGCGAACGACAAATATCGTGCGCTTCGGATTCTCGCCATCTTTGAAAAAGCAAAAGCCCGATACATCTGCGCCTCATGTCTATCTATGCGGCGGCCGCAACATAGATGGCAGGCGACCGCGACCCTGCTTCCAGATAAGTAAGACAACGCGAGATGAGAGACGATAAATCTCAACGTACACGTACACGGATACAATGTGCTACAAAGGCCATGAGGGAAGTCCCAGGGAGCGGTGGATCTGAGACATGTGGCAACGCAAGTTCGAGGGCGCGAGATGTTTACTTGGCCGGGCAGCTGTAGAGAAGCAGCGAGCGTTTCCTTGGCTAACTTGGAAGGTCATCGAACCGCTTGTCCTGTCACCAGAAATAGAGAAAGGCACCAACTACGATTTACGATGCCTCAAAAGGTTGGCGCGTTTCATGCGACTCCTCCACACTATCCTTGTCCAACGATCGTTGGATTGGTACGTAAGTAGGCGGGTCGAACGCACGGTAACAAAAGGCAGATCGGACACCACTCCACTTGGAAATCGGATCTGAGAAGCAGGACTCTTGATCAGTACGCCGTGTTGGAGATTCGAGCTAGGATACGGACCATATTATCCCCAACCATCTCTCGGAACTACGACCCAGTAGTCACTCATAGTCACAAGTCGTCAAGCATCATCGTGGCAATTTCGAACTCCGCTTCGGCATGCAGAAATGATTTTCAGGATTTTAGTCACCCTGCGAGGAACGAGGGGCTGCCTAAGCTAGGGGCTATTGCTATTAAACAACACTCTCAATATTTCACTCCGTACACGTCAGTTCCTGCATTGTCTCCAAGTCTGCAAAGTCGGACAAGCAAAGTGTATGTAGTTTTGTCAACGTCGACTCGCTGAGATGACATCTCAGCAGTACTTACAGGTAATACCTCGCACTTCTGTACATAAAGGAAACTTGCTGCGGAAGATATCGGTACAGCCCAGAGACGAGCAGAAGCCCGCAGAGCGTGAAAATGAGCACTGTAAGGTTCCGTGAGGAATCTCGTCCGAGGAGAACCACAAGGGGGAACGGTGTGATGCTGGATATAGCCGGCACCGAAAGAACCATTCTTACAAGTCACCATCCTCTCCCACGGCTCCATCACACAAAGCCCAAAAGTAGCCTCGAGCTTGAGCCGTTGACGCCGTAGGTAGCCGATTGACATTTCACAAACTAGACAAAGTTTGGAACGGGAAAAACTGGGACGCCGTGGAATTAGGCCAGCGGTACGAGATGTAGAACATGTGCACAGCACCTTTTAAGTAACGGCAGAACTATGTACTGTGACGTCAGCTCGAGTAGGTAGAAGCATACATATAGTGGCTCACATCACTCGTCGTGGGCGAGAGGACAACGGATGTAGTGCAGCACAGAAGTAGAGACATGAAGGGCGCGTTCGGGAAAGGTCCATCTCGAGCGCGGGTCGGAACGGGCGTAGTTGAAACGGTAGTGGTCGGAACACGAGCTTTCAGACACAAGTATCACACTGAGAAAGGCCGCATCGGAAGGGGAAATTGGTTACATAGCCTCGCTCGCAGTAGTGACGCGGTCCAGTGACGCTTATGGTTGCGTTTGGGCCACTTGCAACAAACGGGACTTCTTGGACGGTAGAACAAAGGTCCTCTCATCGATGGATGGCGAATGGGCCATTTACTGGGCCTTTTCAGCTGTGGCTGTCAGAGACTTGGTAATAGCGGACAGCACACACGATATGTGGTTACGACTTTGCCATCGGCTGGCAAGCGATGGAAAGCATCTCTTCGGTATGCGATCGGCGTGTCTGCCCTGCACCAGTGAGCCGAAAGGGATCCGTGCGTTGCAAATGTGAAACTCACCTTTGTCGGAAGATTATTTGTGTAACGAATACACCAAGATCCCGTCGGCTCACTTGAAGTGAAACCGTTCGTTTCCCATACCCGAACTCATATGCCCTACGCGATATTCCTCATTGACAGAAACAGGCACTACGTCGTATGCTTATGCACTCTTCGCTACTACTATGCCATAATGTATTCTTCAGTCGTCTTAGAATTGAGGACTTACCCACACCTGCTGGCCAACTATTCTACTCGTGAACCTACTCGCTGATTACGGTCAGTGGCAGTCGTTTCAGTTTGATAGTGTGAACTCGGTCCTCGTAGTACTGTAGTTCGATGGACTCGAGTTCAACGACCAGTCTGAGGGTTTTAATTCAAAGCGTGGCTTTACCATGGGTCGCATCGTGTACCCTGTCTGGATTTCTGCCGTCATGGTACCTCCAAAGTTATAGGCGCCCTCAGGCTGGTTTTAGTCTTGTTCTTCATGCCAATCTCCCACACTTCGCTGAGCATCTCCCGGTGAGAGCATTGGCAGCGCGTCGAACGTTACGGCACATCATGCATCACTAGCATGGACCTGCCCATGTACATAGGCCTAAAGCTTATCGACAACTGTCCTGGACGCGTTTCGATACTCATTACGGCGAATCTGGTTGAACGCCTGACCTGGTAATGCAGAATATATTCCTAGTGCATGCACAGACGGGCATTGCAGTGGAAAGAGCTCCAAGTGGTATACACAACTAGCGAGATCACAGCGCAATTAACCACTCTCGCAGTTCGTATAGCAAGTGATTTACTTAATGATCCGCAGACCGTAACGCCGTTTAAGAACTACATTATCAGTCATACACAGCCCCAACTGAAAGGAGGGTTCGTCGTAGAATGAACGACAGAGGACAAAGGATATGGATATGTAGTGATACAATGCGCAAGGAGAATGCAAACTAACACGACGCAACCTTAGCCAACTGTGTCGAATCCAATAGGCAGAATTTGCCCGATATCACAGGGGTTCGGGCCACGCCCAGATCCCAGGGTCATGAAATAAGACACCGCAACAAGGGTAGAAGAAAACAAAAAACGAAGAGAAGTAAAGCAAAGCACACCTATTTCCCTTCCACGGGATCCACCTCCAACAAATCCTCTGCGAAATCCTCCATCCTGATGATCCTAAATCGTTCCTTCCATGGTCCGTCTGAAAACGTCTTCTTCCATGCACGACTTAGCCCTTCTTCCCAGGCGTACAACTCGATCTTCCAGCCACGTTGCAGCGCCAGTCGAACAGGACCCAAAAATCCTTCTTCGTTGAACTGTCCCACGTTGCCGTCCCCGGTGGCGAGTACAATTGTGGCGTTGGGGGGAGGTGGGTCAGTTGCTGCGATCGCTTGATGAAGCTTAAGTTGCAATAGTTCGTCTACGCCTTGTTCTCTGTAGCGTATCCGTGTCGTCACAGAAGGTCCGGCAACCGCACGGGAGGCGCTCCCACTTCCTGCCGCACGATCTGAATCTGTGGAGATGTTTCCTACCGAGTGTCCGCGTACGTGCATTTTTGAAGAAGACGACTGGGAAGCGGACACCGAGTCATCGGACTTCCGCCAGTTAGTGCTGCGCGAAGTGGTAGAATCTGGTGGATGAGGATGTCGCCTGTCCGGCGAGTCTCTATTATCTGGTACGCGTGCGTATATCCGAACGTCATAACCCAATTGTATGGCCGATTCCATCGATTGGTATAGCGGTGAAGAGGTCACCAGGCATCGTCTGGTAATTGGCCGACCCCGTTCGAGGAGCAGCGCAAGTGCTGCATGTGAAAGACGTTTCAGTCGACGTGACGACGAACGGTGTCTTTTGTGGTAAGTAAGAAGTCCAATGAGAATGTTTGAGCTGCGTAAAATGGTCCACGGTCAGAACTCGTCCATCTGCACACAAAGGCTAAAAGGGATAACTAACTGATCGATGAAAACGTGTATCAAGGTATCTTTGGCGCGCGGGGCTGGTCCTCTGGGATCAGAGAAATCGGATTCCCCGCCACTGAAGTCTTGAGTGAGCAAAGCAGTAATGCGTTCGTAGTCCTCTGGGAACCTGAGTCGCAGTTTATGCGCAAGACATCGTAGCTTCAGGATTTGTGGATCAGGAGGTATCGTCCTGACCTTGAGTGTGGGTGTCGATTTGCTGTGTTTCAACACGTCGCGTTTGAGATAGACACGGTTCGTCCGAGGAGGTGTCGACGGCGTCGACTTGTAGTGGTGGTGCGAATTCTCGAGCGACGAGGATGACTCACCCTCGGCCTCTGGATCCAAGTCGCCGTCGTCTCGATCTGCATCGCCGCTTGCATCTTCTGCATGCACTGTCGTCTCCGACACTGTCTCCGGCGCGTCTGGGATTTCGCGCCTCAATATTTGAATCGTCTTTATTGGTTTCTTCCGCCGCCGCTTTTTTGCCCGCCTGGCGTCCGCATCTTGACTCTGCCTCGCTCCCCCATCCGATGTCGAGCTGTAATGTTGGACCACGCGTCTCTCTGCTAAGCGACCCGCTTGAACCCTATCCCTCTCCGACATCAAGAATTCGATAACGCTGTCGATCGTGCCCAAGGTAGGGTGTTCGAGGTCGTCCACGACCACTTCCGGGACCACGCCCCCCGCGTCAGACGCGACAGACCCTACGATAGTGAACGCGAGCGGATCTCCCTCGCCTTCTGTCTCCGAATCAGATCCCTCCCCACCAAAAGCGTCCTCGGCATTCCTGCCTGAACTCAGGTCCATATGGTGCGCACGCGCATCTTCATCGTCCGTAGCGCTATCCGTGGCACGCGATCGGTCGTCCACTGCACTCCTCTGACCACTCGCAACCGACGGATCGAAATATGACGCGATGATACCCTGCGTCCACACCGTCGAACCAGCATTCGCTTCCGAGTCCGTAGGGAGCGCGGACAAGAGCCCTGAGCGTGGAGACGCAGATCCGAGCTCGTCTTGGTCCGGCAGCCCAAGCGCCGGGAAGGTCGTGTGAAGGATACGTGGGGGACCAATCTGGAGTTGCTGGAGTTCGCGAAAGACGGAGTTGAAGGCGCCAAGATCGGGTGCTTCTGCAACGCGTGGCGACAAGATTGAGATCGATGCGTCACGGCCCCGCGGATATGAAAAGTGGATCGGTGAAAAAGCGGGAACGTGTCGTGGATTACCATGTGTAAGAAAGAGAGTGCATCCGTCAGTCAGGAATAAGCCATTGAAATGGAACGAAGCTAACCATCCGAGGTGGCTTCACTGAGGCGAGAATAAGTTGAAAACGGGCTGATCGGAGTGGGAGAGTTTGAGGTGGTCTCCGAACTGGAATGGATCATCTTGAATGACTATCAAGAACCAGAGCGAATGGGGTGTAATGATGTCGATATGTGTTGGCACCAGGGCCGTTTGACCGGAGTAGTGGCTTGTGGCGTTTGACTTTGGGTCGTACAATGTGTCCGTCAAAGGATTCTAAGAAATTTTGCTGATGGATGTAAGATCGAAGGTGGTTGTCAGTGCCGGTGGGACTTACGAAGAAACTTTATAAGGGGCTGCGGGCCAGCCAGTGTCGATGGCTTGCATGCTGTCTGGCCCGATGAACCTTGCACGTGACCTTCTCCGCGCCTGCTGGGCCGACTCGAGATGACTTGCCGGTGCTCAGTCTTCAAGTTCCAAGCCTTAACACTCACAGCCTTTGCAGGACAGTCCAAAGTTTGTCCCGACTCAGGAAATACTATGTACGAAGAAGTAGGATATATACAGATAAGCTACTTAAGTGTAATCATGAAGAGACGTGCGTAGGGTATCATTGATGCAAATGCGTTTCGGTCCGAGAAAGAAAGAGAAAGAGAAGAGGCGCAGAGAACGGTCGCTACTACACATAAAGTCCTTGCACTGCGACGCAGCTCGATGGCGCATAAATGGGGTAACCGTTGTCTTCTCGATGGTAGACACCCTGAGAGTGAACGCCCACATCCGGAATAGCGAACAGATTCTGCTTGGAAAGCTGAGCATGGAACGACGCTGCTTCGGTAGTGTAGCCGTGATACACATAAGAGGTGTCGTGGACAGCGTACCGCACGCCATATTGAGGAAGGGAAGTAGGGAGGGGGATAGAGGCGTTGTCGACAATGTACTGCCCTCGATGCGGGAGTGAGGCTGCCGGTGCTGGTACAACCGCATCGTTGACGACACGTTGATGGTGCATGGCGGGTGCAGATACAGCAACGTTATCAACACTGTACGATGCCGCGGGAGTGTCTACAGAAGAGGAAGTCGACTGCCAGTCGTTGTACTTGGAGAGGAAGTTGTTAAACACCTCTTCGCTAACGGCCATGTCGCAGATAGGCTGAACAGCTGGGTAAGTCATGCAGGAGACCCCTTGCTCGGAGAGCAGTGGGTAGTCTGGCGCAGTCGACAATCCCGGGTCAAGAGAAACGTCCTGGGCGTGAGTGTTCGGCGCAGTGTGCGAATCATTTATCTGTGCGAGTAAATGAGATGAAGAATGGGAGCCCAGGTCAGACGGCGATGCTGAGTCGCTTGGCGTGGTGGAAGGGGAGTACGGCTTATGCCGGAGTCGCGGACGCACTGCTTTGCGAGCGGTCTTTGACGCCTGACCTCCAGAGACATGTCTTTTCGTCTGATAGCCATGGTGTGCCTGCTGATGTCGAGTAAGACAGGCAGGATCTCCAGTGACATATGGGCAGTTTGGACACTTCTTCGGTTTTTTACGAAGGCTATCAGACAGGTGAGTGGAACGTATCTTAGTTAATCCGTAGCACACTCACTGAACGTCTAGGTGGGTTATGAGATTCGATCGTTGAAGTGCTCCATATTTGCAGCCTTGGGTACGAAAAGGGCAAAAGAACATGCTACCGAGGCTTGTCAATGGCAACCGGAGCGTCCTTTGGCGATACACGTACAGCTCTTCCTTGTTCGGCGCATGGGTTTTTCGATGGCGCGGCAAGTCAGCCTTGCGACTAACAATCACTCCACATTCACACTTTGCGGGAGTCTAAAAAATAGGTGAGTGACGCGTTTTTGAAACACTTGTCTAAAGCATACAGTGGCGCGTCTACGTTTTGCCATGATGTCGAGCTCGAATCCCGGTCAAGGGTAAGTGAGAGAGTGGGGAAAGGATAAGGGGAACTGAGAAACTGGACGTTCGCGGTGGGAAAGATATAGAACGCGAGTCCGCTGAGAGGAAAATAGGCGCGGGGGATGGAGCAACTGATCACTTCCACGCGCCAATTTATATGATTGAAAGGTCCACATCTTGGCCATTGAAGAGTGATTGCGTCGGAGCAACTTTTCATAGCCACAAGGTAAAATTACCCTGTTAGGCTACTTTTGAAAGCAATCGGATTGATGGGTCCAAGCTGCGGGGGGGTGCCACTCGGTTAGTGGAAAATGGTTGATTGCGTCTAGAGATGTTGCCCAAAGTTACCCAGTATGGTAACTTTTGAGACGAGTGGCTCAGCATGCAAGCTCACAGTTCGTCTTCGTCTCAGCATGGGCGTGCTTTTCTTGACTACAAGAGTGGATATTTCAGAGAGCGAGGTAGGTTGGATGTTCAGAAGATGTCCAGACCTTGGTGATCGTCGTGTGCTTCTTCCTGAGACAACTGAGCCCGATTTGGCGCTTACGTGATCCGTCACAAAGGACAGGCAACCCCTGAATCTGCAAGTACTAGTGAACGACCATACTGAACCAAGTCTCACCGATGCTATTTCTGCGGAACCGACTCATGTCGCTCTCAGTTACGCTGGGGGACAAGATGACGAGGAAAGTAAAAGTAACCCACCGAGATGAGATGATTCAGCGGTTTTCCACCGTTGCGTGAGATCCGACCGAGAGTTGTGAACACATTCAAGATTAACCCAGGCTAATGTACCAAACTACGTCAGCTATTGAACTCTGAACTACAATTCAGGTTGCCGTGGACGACCACGCAGCTGGTCAGTAAATGTTCCCAACATTTCTGTGGGGGTCATGTTCCATCTCACCACACTGCCAGCCAGAAATCCTGTGAAGGAATCAGTACATGGTAAAATTTACCATTTCCGGCCAGATAAGATCCAAAGAGCTTGGGATTGCCACGGAAGAAGGTGCTATAGGATAGAAAGCTAACTCACCAATCCCAACTCCAACCATCATCATCTTGCCAAAGACACTTCCCGGTGCTTTTGGACGCGCCATGCCTAAGGCATACAAGCCCGTCAGACCGAGTGCACCTGTCCCCACGACTCGACACGAGACGCAGTCCTTGTACTCCCATTGTTTCTCCTCTTCCGACTGGGTCCAAGCAGGGGAATCCGGCGGAGATGGGAGTGTTGACTTGGACACCCGCGGTGGTGCGGACATTCCAGTACGAGCAAAGGGTAATGGATCCGTGAATGCACTGCCCTATACAGCGACGTTGGATAAATCGTCGGATGTAGGTATCAGACTCCTGAATATCAAAAGGAAGACATTGAATATGTTAGATGCGTACTTACAGTAAGGCAATAGCTAGAGGCGAAAACTCGTGTTTTTTTTCAAACCCAGCGTACCCAGCCACCCCGGACGGAGCAACGGCCCGTACAGCCGAGTCACCTTGCGTCCGATGTGTCGGGAACGTCCTAACTGCCGATCGTAAAGTGTACGGCCGGCTAATGGAACCTAGAAAACAGCAAAGTTGTGTTTCTGAACGAACGCTCGCGGGGTAGTGGTAAGCATCGCTCCAGTTCTCGCCGCTTTTCATCACCGCTGCCGGTGACCAGTTGGCCCATGGCCTGAGTGAGCGATGTCATTCCCTTCCAGGACCTATAGCACATCGCGACAAGAGACCTCCCAAGTTCTAGATCAGCTGAACTCACGCAAACGACGACTTCTTGATGAATCATGGTGGCGTTTTATTTGCACTATCGGTTTCCCTACTCGACACCATCCTTTCAGAGTCAATCACCGCATGCTGTTGTCGCCACAGTCATGAAACTTAAAAATGTAAACATCCTGTGAGCGTTTGATGTCACATTGCAAGTGTCTTAATGTTAGCAATGCACTGCTGCTTATACCATAGCATAGGGCTTACGCCATCCATAGCCACCTTATTTATCACCAGCAATTACTGCGGAGCACACGCGTAATGAAGATTGATGAATCGCTCTTCAGCGGCCTTCTGCTAGCTATAGTGTAACAGCGATGTAAAACGTGTCCGCCCAAACCGTGTTTGCGGCGTTGAGGGGGCTGTCGAAGGCGCAAAACGTTCTGTGACAAACCTTGGCCTCCTGTGGGTAAGTAGTTCAAATCACGTCCAATCCCGACAGCGTCGACTGCTCGAAGTATCCGAGTCGCCCGACCGGCGTAAGGTTGGAAGATAAGCCATGACGAGTCGCATTTGAATGACCACACCCCAGGGCTTGAACACCCGGAGGATTATGGCAACGTAGTCCATTACTAGTAGGAAGGCACGCACGCACCGGATTGGAAAATGCACTCCCTTTTACCAGCGATGAAATCAATTTCTGGATCAACGACCAAGGACCAAACAGCAACGCTGTATAGCCTAGTTATGTAACGAGTGGAGTTGAAGCGAGGGCTGAGTAATGAGCAAGTCAGCACCCGACTAACACAAAACGCCCGCAGCCAAAAGAAAAGAGGTAAGACAGTATAAGAATGATGCGGAAAGCCACTTCTCTGTGTAGTATCGTCAGACTACCAAGATATCAAACATGCAGACCAGAAGCTTCTACCTCCTTCTCACCATGATCCTGTCGCTCCTCATAGCAAACTTGGTACGAGCGGGTTCTGTGGGTCTCAACAATCGGAGGAGTAGCAGATACATTGATGCACAGGGTATGGTTTGATCCAGGAACTAATTCGAAGACCTGACCTCGCCATAAAGGTATCTTTGAGCGTCGTGAAGACGGACTCGGAGACGAGAGTCCGCATAAATCTGAGGGTCCTGGAGTCTCGCTGTCTGCAATGTCAACGAAAGGTGCTCACGAACATAGTGATGGGGCTGACATGAACTGGAACAGGAGGGAAGACAATTAGCTCGTCTTAAAGAATCTGGCTGACGTGAGGAACAGGTGGTCAAACACACCTCCGGCTGCACGCAACAACGGTGGGTGGGAGCCTTAGCTATCGTACCTAGGTGGAAGGTCTGGCCGAGATCAAGATTGAGATGGCAGTTGGCCACCCTTTGGCAAAGCTATCTCGAAACGACGATGCGGTCAAAGATATGCCTCGTCCCAGATCCACTCCATTGCCCAACTATCCATCACGCTGTTGTGATTCAGGTCAAACATAGTCATAGCTTCACCAGCTCCCAGTTAATCTGGACCATTCGTCTTACTGCTTTTGTGAATTGTAACCCATACCATGGGACATTCTTATTTACAGTACCTGTTTGTCAACGGACAATAGTGTAACCTTTATGCTATCTGATAGTCGTGCATGCCAACTTTCGTAGCCACAATAATGGCTGTGGTCGGACCGCTCCAGTCTTGAAGTATAGCATCAAAGAGGATGACGTTTCCCCGCTTCGATTGTCACGCTTGTCCCTTGGAGTTGACATGATCACGGACCTGATCTACAACTGCCACCGACTTCATTTGCGCGCTGTCCTCAACGAAAGCTGACTCCTCTAATAGTACCAATATCATCTGCTACCTGACCCTGATATTTGTTCGTAAGTCTCGTTGAACGATGGGAAGAGCGACTACACCGAACTCGTGAAAGCTTGGCCTTACCCCTCTAGTGCCAACAAGCTGTCGGTGAACCGTCAAGAGGGAAAAACGAGGCACGTCAAAAAAAGTAGGTCATGACGACATTCTAGAGCGTAGGTTGCTCTGAGATCCAGGATGGCGCTGGACAGGAGTCCTCATCGAAAAACAGGAGAACTCCCGAACAGAAAGAACAGTGTGGCGTTAGAGATTCCAGAGTGAGAGGGCGCACACTTGGCAGGAGAACAGAGTCGTGGTCGACGAGACGCCTCAAGCCGTGCGAATTTGTTGAAGGCGAAGCGAGGTGACGAAGGTCCGAAGATCCGTCTGCGTGTGACACTAGTGCAGTCCAGTGCATACACCTGACTGATTTCAAGTGGAGGGGACACCACCTGGAATCAGCTTCAACGCTCAAGGGATCACTATTTCCTCGTTCGTGAAGTGTTCCTTCTGCCGCGAGCAAAATGATCATGCCAGTGGTCATCGGGGGTCTAGCAGTCCGACGAACGCTTGCGGATAGCAGTGCCAGTTCCATTGATTGCCGGCCATCGCTAAAGCGACATCGTTCGCCTGAGAGTTCTCCAAGTCCTCACAGCAAGTATGACAAATCTCGAAATACAGACAAGCTAAACGACAAGTCAATGAATTGTACCGTGGTTTTTATTGTGGTCTGAAACAGCTACTTGATTCTAGTGTCTTAGTGTCGAGATTGCAAGTTTCAGGGCGTTAATAATGGCATGTGCGGTTGTTGAGGAATCGAGCCTAAGAAGTAACAGGGAGTTAACGTTCGACCTTCAACACGTCTGTGACGACTACGGGATCCCAAACCTAATCGAAATCCGCCGGCGTGACGAGGCTAGCAACGCCTTGCGTGCGCTGATATGACGTAACTCAAGGCAATACAGCCACGCTGCGGAATGTCCCTGGACCAGCAGCGATCGGGGATGTGATTATCAAAACTAGAACCGTACGCGACTTCGAGTGGCCCCACTAGCGGTGCAACCTGCTAACCGAAAAAGGTCCAGTGGGGCTCACCGTAATGTGTTTAGGTCTGAGACTCTTGAGGGCTCGACTACTTTGAGAATCCATTCTACATCACCGTGGGCCCTCCCTATACAAGACCGGAAGGATAACTCAAAGTAGGGCTCGTCCAAAAGCCTTGGAGGATTGCGGTATTGGTAATCAGTTAGGATCCCGTGAGTACATCAGCACAGCTAGATTTTGAAACCCTGAACTAGTCCCTGAGTTAACAGCCACGGACCACGCCATGGACCTATACAGCCCCGTATGTGATAGCTGTCACCAAGGTGGAAAGGAGTTCTCAAGAGCCACGCTCGATTAAGATCTGAACGGTGCTACGTGCCTTGCGTCCTGGAACTTTTAGTATAAGAGTAACCAGCTGCGGACGGAGAGAACAAGCGTACAGAACTCACTAGACAAACACGATTACCAAGCATGCACCTTAAGGCTGTCTGCTTCCATCTATCTGTTTTGGGGGCACTCTTGGTCGCAAGTTCCGCTCGAGCGGGCCCTATAGGTCTTGCTCATGGTGAAGTCGATAAAAGGGATGGATCCGTCAATAGATGGGGTAGGTGTCAGTCTGGAGGATATTTTTTCCACGGCCTGACCTGCATAAAACAGACATTCTCGAGCGCCGCCAAATGACTTGCGACACTAACCCATGCTGGAGTGGATGATGAGGTGGTGGATGACCATCTCAGAGACGTAATGGGTGCAGGTGCTTGGATGCGAGGTCATAGGCGTGATAAACATTGTCCTATCTCTGTTCGCCTGCGTGTGTTATACAGTTTGCAATGTAGCCGATAATAGACAACCGCAACGGAATTTCGATAATCTCAGTGGCACGAGTAGAGCATACCACCTCCGCGTCGGCCAGTGCCGCTTGTCTCAATCATACGGATGTTGTTCTAACCTACCACTCGAGAACATCGAATCACTTAGTGCCTCGCATTCCTTATTCGTTCATACGGCACCTCTTATGGTCTGTTTCCACCTGAATGATGGCAAGACCCTTTCGTCCATTTTCAACGGTCAATTCACTAGTCAACGGTGTCAATCGTCGTGACATTACCAAGCTACCCCTCTTGTTCGGACTATCGCGCTTTGGCCCAACGTGATCAAAACTTCTCTGGTTTATGCGTGTCGTTATCCTCCGCTTTTACAGATTTCGGTTGTTCCACGCACCATTCCTGAGCAATTCCCGGCTTTGTCAACCGAGCCATGACGAAATACCTGGTGCACCCAACTCGTTTAAGACGATCCCATAATTCAACTGTCGTGCACGTCGTTTGAACTTGACGTGGCTGCGGATCCGACGCTCGACTGACACTGACACTCTCTGCCCTTAGTGTTCACAAACTGAATATTCCAGCCCGACCAGTGCTATCCAGCGCTGTTGTCTTGACTCTCCGCCGACCGCGGAGAACCGGACTCCACTGCCGAACTGCCAGAGGCTTGTCCTCAACCTTTGCAGTATCAAGCGACTTGAATTGGTCGTTGAGAGGGAAAGGCGGACACTAGGTTGCCGGAAATGGTTTGGGAGCGTTCGGAAGTGTGGGTCATGACGAAGTTCCAGACTGCATGTGCGCTTTTGGAACAGAAGCAGTCACCGCATGCCGGGCACGCGAATGCGGGGTGAGTTTGTTGACCCAAAACCGCCCCTTCATGGTGCTGGTGCGATCATAGTGCGCGCAATTCATTTCGAGAGGAGAACATACCATCTCCTGCCAAGAACCATTAAAGACATCGCAGTTTGGAGACCTAATGATGCATAGCAGGTGAGTTGAACACGTTCCTCTTCTCCCGATTTTAATAGCCTGATTAGGCACGAAACATGCATGTTAACATCACGAAATCTTCACGGCGCCAAGGCGAGAAACCTCTGCCGTGCGTGGTCAACCGTGCTTTTTATATTTCGTAGCTCCTGCCCCTCAATCATCGGCTGGCACATTTGAAGCGATGCTGCTATTAATGATCCACTGGTGACACCTACGGAGCTCGGGCATGCACTTTCATGATAGCAATGACTTGAACCTCCTGGCTCAACTCGTCATCATCGCTTTCCTGGCTTCGTCTGGCTGAGTTCTTGTCAGTGCTTCTTATTTTCTACCCTTTGCATCAGAGTTCCAAGGTAATCTCCAGCAACTTTAGCCAAAATGCTTGTTAAAAAGTTTTATGCATGTGGTCAAAATCATGTGAAGTCTGACAATGTTAATTGCTGAAATGCCCGGCTGAATGGAAATCCAAGGATGGAAGATATGTCACAGCGAATTGCATTTGATTGACTGAACTCTAAGGCTTGTACATTCTAGACCGGAAGATTACCGCCAGCCACTGGTTATGAAGCTAGATCAGAGAAAGCGTCTCCTTATCAGCGATATCGGTGAAGTCGGACCTTGATCAACCAGACCATAACCTGGGGACAACATCATAATGCTGTGTAGGGTAGCTTTGCCAGCCCTTTTTGGCGAATTGTTGTGGAAGGATTCGGAGGGAACCCAACATCCAGCCTTGATACAAGGTGAACAATACACCAGCAGATGGTGCGACAGGCGAGCGAGAAGATTATAGAAGTTATTCAAGAAGCCAGTCCACTGTCTGACGTCGTTAGACGAGTATTGTGATATGCAACATAAGACACTCTTTCCATCTCACCGTGTTCCTGTCGCTCCTCGTCGCACGCTTGGCATAAGCGGGCCCTGCAGATCTTGCCCACCGCAGAGTTGAGAAAAGTAGTGAATACATGGATGAGCAAAGTATGATTCGATTTAGAAGCTAGCTTCAAGCAACTAACGCGCCCAACAGGTTGAGTACAGCAAAGATGGAGGCAAGAGTTGGTATAATTCTGAGGGACGGCCTGGGGGCCTACTGACAGTGATGTCAATGAAAGACACCCAAAAATGCAATGATGGGACTTTAGTGGGCTGGTATGAGGGGTAAGTTATCCTGAAGATTCTGGCTGACTACAGGAAGAGGGAGCTGAATGCACCTCTGGCTCCCTGCAAATAATTGTGGGTGGGAGTTTTGGCGGTAGCCATCATATCTTGTTGGAGGCCGTAGGCCAAGATCGCTATCGAGATAAAAATTAGCCGCCTTTTGGTGAAGCCGTCTCGACACGACGATTTCAATGGTCAAAGCGTGTCTTCAAGACGAGTTATATTGCTTGGCTATCCCTACCCTCATCAACTATTGTAATCAAGATCAAATCTAGTCACACCTCTGCCAGTTCTTACTTTATTCGTGCCACCATCTTCCTGCCTTCATGGACCTCATCTTATCCTGAAAGTTTTTGTTTGTCAATGGAACCACGACCACTGCAATTTGATAGCCATGTATACCAAATTCCATAGCCATAAAAGTCACTGCAGTTGGGAGCACCCTCGAAAGCACAGCATTAAAGAGTATAATACACATGATGTTTCCCTAGCACTCCAACTGTTGCATATGTCACTTGAAGTTAACGTTATCGCAGATCCGATTTGCAACCACCACCGACTCCGTCTATGCATCGTCTTCATCATAAATTGACTCTTCTAGCAGCACCTGTTGTTTGGACTGTCCGTGAACCATAGGAAGCACACTATTGCGGAGATGGCGGACGTTTGTCCTCGACTCTCGCAGCATCAAGCAACTTGAAGCAAGTCGTCAAGAAGGAAAAGCGAGGACTGGATCACTAATGCACAGTGGCTAAAAGCGAAGCGCATCGCAAAAGAGACGCCATGACGAAGTTCTGGAGCATGGGTTCGTTCTGAGATTAAAAGTGGTGCTAGACAGGAAGCTTGGGCAGAATACTGACAGACACTAGGATGGGAAAAACAGTGGGGCGCTAGAGGATGGGGAGGTGCACACCAGCAGAAGAGACTTACGCCCACACGCCAAAGAGGCCGTGTGGTCAACCAAGTGTCCCTGCGAACTTGTTGCCAGCGAAGGCAAGAAGAGCTTCCCTGTGGGACGTAGGGCGGTGCACATAAGATTCCTCGGATATATGTTGAAGGTCTGCTGTAAGAATGTCATCAGTTCCACCGTTCAACCAGCCACTAGTCACTGTCGGAGCAACGTTGCTCGGTTCATAGTTCTTGCGAGCGCTCACAGCAGAGTGCGACAAAGAACCTTCTCGAGCTCCAGACAAGTCAAACTTGCGTAAACGACAGGTCGAGGAATCGTAGCGTTGCTTTTATTGTGGTCTAAAAGAACTGCTCAACTCTAGCGTCTTCGTGTCGAGATTGCGGGTTCTAGGACGTTAAGACGCGGTACAGTTGTTAAGGGACTGAGCCCAAGAAGTAAGTGGGATACTACCAGAGTTAACGTTCGGTTTTCGGGTGTTAGTGACAATTACGGGATCCCAAACCTAATCGATTATCCGCTGGCCTCGATGGAACCAGCAACGCCTCGCGCCCGCCAGTGTGACATAACTCACGGCACTACAGCCACATCGCTGCGGCCACCAGCAATGATCGGAGACGAGACATACATCAAGGCTATAAGATTGCGCGCAGCATCGAGTGGGCCCCACCAACGGTACGATACGCTCTCTGAAAAAGGACTAGCGTGCCAAGGAAATGTGACCAAGTTCGACGGCTCGACAGCTTCGAGAATCCATTTTACATTGCCGTTCGCAGATCCAGCACAAGACCGGAAGAATAATTACACATCAGGTCGGGCCTAATAATCTCCGAAGGATTGCGGCGTTAATGAGCGGTTCGGAACCCACCACTGCACAGGATCAGACAAAGTACCCTTGAAATTTGCAATGCTGAAGCAGTCCCTGAGTTAACAGCCATGCGCGCCTTGCGTCCTGAAATTTTGAGCATAAATAAGAGTAATCAGCTGTAGGCCAAGAGAACAAGCTCACAGACGTCGCTAGACAAACGCGAATACCAAACATGCATCTCAAAGCTCTCTGCCTCCATCTCACCGTTCTCGCATCACTCTTCGTCGCAAGTTCCGTTCGAGCGGGCCCTGTAGGTCTTGCTCACAGAGAAGCTGATGGGAGTGGCGTACCCGTCGATGAATGGGGTATGAGTCAGTTTGGAAGACAACCTTTTTGCGGCTGACACGGGTGAAGAAGGTACTCTTGAGCATGATCAAGAAGGTAAACGTGGGTGCCAAAACAACGGATGCTGGGGTGGATGAATGGGGTGGATGACTGTCTCGGAGACGTGAAGCTTTGAAGGTTGTTCCCATCGCAGACATTTACTATATTATTTGCCGTACTCCATTCCAGTATAGTGGTCCGGTGTATCATCTCCACGGTGTCACCTCAATGGCAGTGGAGTACTGAACACCCCAGGAATGGCGAACAGAGGAGGGCCACATCCCTGAGCATCTACACATGAACAGGAAATCATTACAGTATCCAGAGATCGTGCAACTCATACCCCGTAGCGTCGCTCTGCGAATGTTGGAACCGAGCACGTGACTTTTGCCAAGAGGACCGGCCGGCCAGGCGCCGAGGTGTACATAATGATCAGGTTGTCTATTAGCTGAAATGTCGCGTTCAGCGCAAACGCAGTGCGCGCATGACCCAGTCGGCGACCCGGCTTGCTGCCATGTGCGTATAGATCCATGTGAAGAAAATATGATCTAGATCTTGCCGCGACGACTGTCGAGAGACACACTACATGCGGGTAAGCTCGAGTGGGTAAGTGTAAAGGATAATCAGCTCGCCTCAGTCGTTGTGCGGTGCAACGGGCTGAGATGTCTGAGTACGCGGCAGATTTAAGCAAAAGGAGTAAAGCATAAGGTTGCGAGTAAAATAGTTGACAAGCACAGGAGAAAGCAAAAAGACATACTACGCGCGAGCCACTGTATACTCGTCGAATGGAAGGCGTTTTATCCGACGTTCGTGGCGCATGTGCACCGGTGACTAGTCGGGCTGGACGAGATTGGGGTGGCAGCGCGCTTGCTGATTCCAACACCCTGTCATGATCTTGCTCGTCTCGGCCTCACTCACACCCATATTGTTCAATGACAAAACGAAAGCTAACAAATTCTATTGCTGATACATGGTGGATAGCTTCGTCTAGACTGTCTTTGCCTCAGACAGTCGTATGACACGGAAAAAAGCATGTAAATCTAAGATCCTTAAAATTGCTCCTGATGATGTGCTCGATTCATGATGTGTCCCTCACAGAGAGACTCAAATGGCTCTTCGTGGTTTGCGAGACCATAAAGCCCGTTTGTTATTACTAAATTCCTCAGCGGTTTATACGAAGTGGATGTAGCGGTGAATACAAACTCGGAAACGCTAATTTGCGCCAGCGAAAACCTTGCGTATCTTCAGGATTAGAAACCACACGTTTCGTCAAAACTGAATAATACACTTTCTCGTGGATCTGGGAGGTTGCCCTGTCTTTAGTTTATCAGCAGATGCGTGGGATCAAGGCTCAATTCGATGTCACGGCGAATCCCGGCACGTTATTCCACGAATATGGGCTGGCGATCATGTGCACTAGTTGAAATGACTCCCATCTATCACAAGTTTACTGAAGGTCCATAACAAACAACGCAATTGGCGTGATACCTTAAAGCCTTAAGAGGTAAAATTAGGGTCGCTCAGGCCCGCAAGAGCACTCGCATTGGGGTGTGAAGCCTTTGATTGATTCGCGGAGCACAATCGGGTCCTCAATGTCAACGGGCAAGACAACATGCTATCATCCACTCCAGACTCCATTGGTTTGGGCAAGTTCTTCGTTATCTAAGCGAAGCTCAAGAGTACCTTTTTTGTGCGGGTCAGCTGCTAAAAAGTTATCTTGCAAAATAACTCATACCCCATCCATCGACATTTCTGGCACCCCCTCCAGCTTCGCGGTGAGCAAGACCCATGGGGCCCGCTCGCACGGAATTTGTGACAATGAGTAACACAAGGACAGCGAGATTGAAGCAGAGATTCTTGAGCTGCATGTTTGGTGTTCGTGTTTGTGTAGCGATGTCTGTAAGCTTGCACTCTAAACAGCAACTGACCACTCTTATACTAAATCGGCGCCAATTGACAGGATGCGGGATGCTGTTCGTCTTCTATTTGAATCAGGTTAGGCTCTCGCAGGCTCCCTCTTTCGCCTACTTGATGCGACTCTCGCCACACAGCTTCGAGCGGTGGGGATTGATTAGACCCGGTGGGCAGGATGGTGCTCAGTCAGATCGGATTGGAGGGAGGACAGGCACTGGTGCCTGAACGGACATAGTTGGTGGCGTTTGAAAAGACACGGTGGTCGGACAAAACGAGTGCTGATGCATCATGCCCGATCAGATGTTACCGTTAGCAAGTGAAATGGGTGTTGGTGCCCAATCAGATATGGCGGTGTGCCAGATATCAAGCCATGATGTGGCTTACTGTTTTCAGTGCGTATACCCGTGCGATTGCCTAGAGAATATGTCCGGGGTAAGAATGAGCGCTGATCGGCGTGAATGGACATGTTAGGGGTGGGAGCTGAGCACTTTTAGTGACCGGTGGCCCCTGGAACGCTACCCTTCCGGCCCAAGCCCAAGCCGCGAGTGGCCAAAGACTGAAAGGGTCACAAGAGTAAATTTGCCTTAGTAAAATCATGATTGAATAGTTTAGGTCTGGCAGATGTATCCGGAGGGCCAGTACTGATATGAGGCAGATCCTGAGAGATGATCTGATCATTACATGCAGATGAACCGGTGTCTCCTTGCGACGCGCGCATAACCCGAAGTAGGCTTACACATGCCTGTGGGACCCTAGTTGCACACGACTACCAATTGGCGTGTTATTTTCAGTCCCGATAGGATCGCGGGCCGGCGACAGATGGTCAAATTAGTGATATACCAGTGGCAACACCGACGTGCTACTCAGCGATACAGCCCCATACCATCAGATTCAACCCGACAAAGAGCCAGGCTGTTCATCCTACACTGTGTTCTATGCCATGCGGATGGTCTGCGAAATCTCGGGTTCAGTTCCTCAGAACCAGGACCAATCGAATATATCTCACAACAGTGGGCCACCGTTTCCTCACCCAAGGGCATTATATAACTCCCGATGTGCGTCCTAACCTGCGCGTCGGAGATCAAATGTTGGGATCTTTGTATGCGCCCTTCTACACCCTCTGCCCTGGAGCTCCTAAATACTTGGGCAAATCGGCCCTCCAAGTGAACATATTTACTGTTTCTGTGCCCTTGAGCAGTTGTTGCTTGGAGTCTATAAGCGGTCTTTGGCTCCTGTCATTTTTCGAGCATCGATGGGCGCCAGCCCAGAAAAGGGCCACGCCAGTGATCGGTATGATAACAGATATACATGGACTAAACAATAACCAATTTTTCAACGCAACAGAGCCAACCATGTTATAAGTCAGTGGTATTTTGCTGTGCTCAGGGCAGAACTTATTTTGTAATTAGTGCGCTGCATCTGACGAATTACCGTTGTGGCTGCTTGTGGAAGTCATAGTAACATGAAATGCGATCATATCAGGAATCATGTTATGGCAAATGCGTGGGTGGTGCAAACATTATGATTCTTTGAAAATTAAATTCCTTGTTTCTTGTTCGGCTCTGAGGCCAGTCTGGGGTGTTCCGATTCTTGGGCATAGTACTCGAGAAGTTCGTTCAAACCGATTGTTGTCACATAAGGCGCGACATTTGGAGAGGCTATCGCGGGTCACCAGTCACACCTGAATGAAGCGGTATCTAATTTAGCAGCCATGGACTACGCCATGGAGCTGTGTGGGCGTTGTTAATATAAACAAAGCTGCGCAGCGCTTGTAGTATGTATAAGAGTCGTCTGAAAGAGAGAGAGAGGAAGCTTACGGACACTGCCAAACAAACGCGAATACGAAACATGCAGCTCGATGCTCTCTGCTTCCATCTCACTGTACTTGTGTTACTCTTTGCCACAAGTTCGGTGCGAGCGGGCCCTATAGGTCTTGCTCACCGTGGAGTTGCAGGGAGTGGTGGATACATCAGTGGACGGGGTATGAGTTAATTTGGAGGATAACTTTCCATTGGCTAACCTATATAAAAAGCTATTAGTATCGTTGATCACGAAAACGTATTCTGGAGCGGATGATGTTGGGGAGGAGCATCTCAGAGAACATTCGCAAATTTCCGGTGACAATACCATTTGACAATGTCCCATTTGTTCAGCAATGGTTGTCATGCTGCTCATACTCTATCTATATCTTGTGCCTGTGGAGGTTGTTAGTCTGGTGACAAGTCCGTCTATGAGGCATGTGCCACGATCCTGTGGACGAGGCAAAACGGATTTTTAAAGTGCGCCTTCATACAATACTAATCAGTCAGGTTGCCGTCTCATATGCCTTGCTTTCGCCGGCCATATTCGTGCCACCTCCTGTCTCCTCACTCAGACTGGCAAGAAACTGTAAGCGATTAGACCGCCGCACGCATAACCGCTACACCAAAAGGTAGAATACTGAATGTGTTACATTCAGTATTGCGGACGGTATATGTATTAGATACGGGATCTAAGTAAGCCAGTGTACTTACAGAAACGAGGCGGATTCACAGGACTCCTGTTCCTCAGTCCCCTCATTGCCTCGCCTAGTGCGCTCGTCCTCAATTAGTGTTCCGGGAATTCGGGACCTGGCGAAATTCACTGGGTAAATTTACTCGACCTCACGGCCGCACGAAATTCACCCACGTAAAACAGCGTAAATTTGCAGTAGGTGTGATCTACATTAATTTACATGTAAATTTGGTGAAATTCGCCTTAATTCACTGTGGATTTGAGAGCTTCTCAGTCTCAGTCCCATTTTTCTCAGTCACCGCATGTGGGAAGTGTATTTGAAGCCGCTGAGGATAGCGCTGATGTCGTTGATGATTCGTTCGAGCCATTTGGATGAGAGGTGATGACTGCTGCGTCGCTGAGAGTGTCCTGGAGGAAGAGCGAGTTAAGATTTAGTATGTCGGAGCGGTCTTCTGATGTAAATTTGAGTCATTCAGCGCCCACTGCTGTAGCTTCCAATTGGTGTGACTCGTCAAGCCAAGCATTTCCATCATCAAGGTAGCTTGGTGATGGGTAATGTTCATCAGGCGACCTGGGTAAAATAAGACGTGCCCTTAGAGCGGCTCACAGCACTGGATAGCGCAGGTTCACGCTCAATGAGGATGATCGGTTCATTGTGCCGAGAGCTGAGAGCGATTTCAAGTCGGCGGTTTACAGCACCAGTCTCTCCATAGTCTTCGATCTTATTTGGCATGAGCTCGAAGGAATTAAACTCAAATGGATATCTTGCCAACCCCAGCTCGGGGACAGGTAGAGCGTCAGGTAGCGTAGATAGGGGTAGCCGAAGCGTCGCTTGCAAGGCGGTATTATCGTTCTCCATATGGAATGGAGTTCAATGGACTGAAATTTGTCTGTGCCAATCGCGAGGTTGGTTCTTCAACCTTCAAGTTTCAAGCTTCAATCCCGAAGACCTTGGACATACGTGCTCTCCAGCACAACTCGTTAGCCTGAGTGCCATTTTGGCTCCACCAAATTTACCCAAACTTACCCGCCCCTCTTGAAATTCACGTTAATTAGCGCTAATTAACCAGGGTAAATCAACAAAGGTAAATAACCGCCCCCAAATTCCCGGAACACTATCCTCAATGGCCTTTGTATTTAGTTATCTCATTGCCTCGTCAGTTTGTCGCCATTTTTTTTGTCGCCCACTCCATACCTTTGTTTCTCCCTGCTTCCATTGTCTTTGTACCTGTGTATTTCACTTGGCATTCGCGTTCCTCGTGCTGTCTCGCCATGTATTTCTAGCGTAGTGGGTGTGCCATCTGTAGCTGCATTAACTCAGCTCGGGTTATGCGTCACGTCCTAGGAGGCCTATGCTGCTTCTGTTTGGGCCATACTTGACTGCTTTGGCCACCGGCGACTTCGGGAGGAGCTCGATGGTCCCGCCATACATCGACTCGAAAACGTCATAACGATGGACCCCACCGTTCACTTCTTATTTGATTCGTTGTGGAGTTGGTTTGCAGAAACGGTGCGAATGCGGGATCTAAGCAAATTGTGTTGTAGAATGCCCCCGATATGCATAGACTTAAAGCAGTCAATAATAAATATCTTTTGAACTGCCCCGAGTTCGTGATTTTTTCAACACTAGACCCAGGGAACCTTCCCCTCCTCAGTCCAACCCATGGCACTACAACCACCTTGCTGCGGAAGGTTCTGCTACCAAGTGATCGGTGATCGTCTCCATTGAAACTATGAGACCGCAGCTTCAAGTGGCCCCAGCAGTGGCGCAACCCACTCTCCGAAAGAGGTCTAGTGAGCCAACGGTAATATGTCCAAGTCTGAAGATCTGACGGCTCGATCACATTAAGAATTCATTCTGCATTGCCGTTCACCCACTTTGCACAAGACCGGAAGAATAATTTACGATTCGTCTCGTTTGAGAAGCTTCGGAGGATTGCGGTATTGATGATCAGCCGGAGCCAGTAAGTACACTTGCACAGGACTAGACAAAGTGCCCCTAGAATTTGAAAGGCTGAATCAGCACCTGAGTCAACAGCCATGGACCACGCCATGGACCTATACAGCCTCGTATGTGAGAGCTGTTACCCGAGTAAAACAAGAAAGGAGTTCTCCAGAGCCATACTCGATTAAGATTTGAACTGTGTTGCGCGCCTTGCATCCTGGAAGGTTTTGTATAAGAGTAACCAGCTATGGATGGAGAAAATTACAGAAATCACCAGACAAACACGATTACCGAGCATGCATCTCAAAGCTGTCTGCTACCATCTCACCATTCTTATGGCACTCTTTGTCGCGACCTCCGCTCAAGCGGGCCCTTTGGGTCTTGCTCACCGCGAAGTTGATAGGAGGGATGAATCCATCAAACTGGGTAGACTCCCGGGTAGGTGTCCGTTTGAAAGATATCTTTCCGCAGCCTGACTTGCATGAAACAGAAATCCTCGAGCATCGCCAGGAGAGGCCCGAAACTAACCCATGGTGGAGTGGATGATGAGGTGGATGACCATCTCGAAGACGTAATGGGTGAAGGTGCTCGGGTGCTCAGTCATAGGCGTGATAACCCTTGTCTTGTCTCTGTTTGCCGACGTGTGTTGTACAGTTTGCAATGTAGCCGTTAATAGACAACTACAACGGAATTTCGATAGTCTCATTGGCACGAGTAGAGCATACCACCTCCGCGTCGGCCAGTGCCGCATGTTTCTCACGGCGATTCTCGTCGACCCCATTCTGGATGTTCTAACCTACCACTCGAGAACATCGAATGACTTACTGCCTCGTATTTCGTTATTCGTTCATATGACACATCCTATGGCTTGCTTCCACCTGGATGATAGCAAGACCCCTTCGTCCATTTTCAACGGTCAATTCACTAGTCAACGGTGTCAAGCATGGTGGCATTACCAAGCTACCTTCTCGTTTGGACTATCCCGCTCTGGCATAATGTGATCAAACCTTCCCGAGTTTATGCATGTCATCCTGCTCTTTTATGGATTTTGGTCGTTCTGCGCACCATTCCCGAGCAAATCTCAGTTTTGTCAACCGAGCCATGACGAAATGCCTGGTGCATCCAACGCATCCAAGATGTCTCCATTCTTTAACTGTCGCGTCCGCACCAACCTCTGCTCCTAGCGAACACTCCAGCCCGATCAGTGTCATCCAGCTCTGTCGTCCTGGTTGCCAACGGACCGTGGAGAAGTGGGCGCCACTGCAGGATTGTCGCAAGCTTGTCCTCAGCCTTTACAGCATCGACTGACTTGAACAAGCCGTCGAGAGGAAAAGGCAGACAGAAATGAAAAAGTCGGTCATGACAGAGTTCGAAAGCGTACGTGCACTGGAGTCGAACTAGTCATGGTCGGGGAACATGAGCAGAAAGACAGATGGTGCGGAAGAGGGTTCAAAGAAGACGTCCCACAACAGGGGAGAGACTGTCGCGCTACCGGGCACGCGAATGCGAGGTGGGTCATACCATCTTCCGTCAAGAACTATTGAAGATGTCCCTTTTAAAGGTCTAAGGATGCATAGCAGGTGAGCTGAACCCTTTCCTCTTCTCCCGATTCTAATGGTCTTATCAGGCGATGAAATGTACGCATCACGAAGTTTTCACAGTCCCGTGGTAAGGAGCTTCCACTATAGTCAACTGTCCTTTTAATATTTCGCAGCTTCTGTCTCTCAATCATTGGCTAGCCCACTTGAAAGCGGTGCTGCTATCGATGATCCACTAATGACAGGTTTCTCTACGGTGCTCAGGCATACAGTTTAATGATGGCAATGACCTCACGGCTCAACTCGTTGTCGTCGTTTTCCAAGCCTAGACTGGTTGAGTTCTTATCAGCGCTTCTTATCTACCTTTTGCATTGGAGCTCCAAGGTAATTTTAGCCACAATGTCTCCTAGAAAGGCTCCGTGCATGTGGTCCAACTATGTAAAGTCTTACGGTGTCGATTATTAGAAAGCCCAATTGAACGACAGTCTAAGGATGAGTCATGGCATGTCGCGTTTGAATGACTGAATCCCAAAGCTTCCGGACTGGAATATTACTGCCAGGCAATTACTTACGAAACCGGATCAGAGAAAGCGGCTCCCTATCAGCAATGCCCAGGAAGCTCAATCTCGATCAAATCCGACTCTAGGTCACAGGCTAGCACAGCTTTGTCAACTTTTTTGACGAGCGTCATGGGGGGATTAAGGGGAGAGCTGCGAGCCAGCTTTTGATGACGAATGGACAACATGCCAGCAGCCAAAAAGATGGTGGGACATGCAGCCCAGAAGAGTACAAAGGCTACGTGAGAAGCCAGTCCATCGTCTGTCATCACCAAACAAGTACTATTACATGTAAAAGTTCAAGACATTTTTTTTCCGTCTCACTGCGTCCTTGTCGCTACTCTTCGCAAGCTTGATACAAGCGGGTCATATGGATCTCGCTCCTCGCAGAGTAGAGGAAAGTAGTGAATGCATAGAAGAGCGGGGTATGATTCGATTTAAAAGCTGGTTCCAAGCAACTGACGGGCCTAACAGGTGTAATTAGTCATGCATGCTAGATTTCGTGGCCCAAATGCCTCTGTAGCTGGACGACCATCGGTGTGTAGCGACCAGACCGCCGCAGCTAGGCTAAAAGGCAAAAACACTGGACAAGGAATGTTCAGTACCGTAGGCTGTATACGTACTAGATAATGGGATCTAAGCAAGCTTACAACGAAGCACGGCATTGAAGAGGATGATACGCACGACGTTCCCCCGCTTCGGCTGTCACTCTTGCCCCTTAGAGTTGACGTGATCGCCGCAGATCCGATTTACAACTGCTACCGACGTCGCTTGGGAGCTGTCTTCATCAGAGATTGACTCTTCTAACAGAATCGTATCATCTGATCCTGTTCTATGGACTGTCCGTGAACCATAAGAAGGGAAAATATGGTCGAGTCAGCAGACATTTGTCGTCGAGAGGGAAAGGAGGGGACTAGATTGCTAATGCGTATCAAACGAGAGTGAAGCGCGTCTGGAAAAGGCTTCATGGTGAAGTTGTGGAGTACGGGTTCATTTCGAAATTGAAGATGGTGCCGGACAGGAGGTTTGGGTAGAGAGCTGGCAGACACTGGAATGGGAAGGAAAATGAAGCGCTAGAGGTACTTGAGGAGGGAAATGGCGCACACCAGCTGAAAATACCCGTACAAAGTTGCTGAAAGGATGGTGGCTAACGAAATGTCCGCGCGAGCTTGTTTCGAAGAGCGAGGCGAAATCAGTCCGAGTTGAATAGATCTGAAGTTCTATCCTCGTATGACGCCAGTGGAATCCGGGACGCCTTACTTATTTCTAGTGGAGGGACATCCCTCCCTTGATGCTGTAGGTGAAACTGTCATAATGAATACTGATGGTCTAACAACCAGCCTGAAAAAAACACTTGAGAACAGCTATAGGAGTTTCACTATCATCGGTTGCCGCAGAAGCGACGTTGCTCAACGAAAGATTTTTCCAAGTGTCCACAGCATGGTGCAACAAATAGGCCTCTTGAATTCCAGGTAGTTTGAACTCGGCGCGAACGACAGGTCTAAGAATCTGAGTTGTAGCATGGCCTCTATTGTGGTCCAAAAGATCTACTCGATTCTAGCATCTTCGTGTCGAGATCGCAAGTTCCAGGGCATTAAAACACGATACAGTTGAAGACTCGACCTTCCGAGTCGGGTGTGCGTGACAATTAGGAAATCCAAAACTTAATCCGCCAACCTTGACGAAGCCAGCAATGCCTCGCGCCCGCCAGTATGACATAACTCACGGCACTACAGCCACCTCATTGCGGCGGCCAACGATGATCAGAGACGTGTCCATCAAGGCTATAAGACTGCGCACGGCTTCTAGTGGGCCCCACCAGCGGCGCAACATGCTCTCCAAAAGAGGCTTAGTAAGGTGCCAGGTGATGTGAGCAAGTTTGAGAGCTCGACAGCTTCAAGAATCCCATTTTGCACTGCCGTTCGCTCATCCAGTACAAGGCTGGAAGAATGACTATATATAAGTCAGATCGAAATTAAAGATCTCCGAAGGATCGCGATATTAATAATCAGCTCGGAACTCACCAGTACACAGGATCAGACGAAGTACCCTCGAAATCCGAAACGCTGAAGCAGTCCCTGAGCTAGCAGCCACGACTACACCGCGGGTCTGTAGAGCTTTGTATGTGATAATCATCACCCAAGTGAGATAGGAGGGGAACTCTCGAGCGCTAGGCTCGTTCAAAATAGAAGACGGACGGTGTTGCGCCCTTCCGTCTTGGAAGGTTAGGTATAAAAGCAACCAGCTGCGGACTGAGAGAATAAGCTAACAGAAATCACCAGACAAACGAAAATACCAAACATGCATCTCGAAGTTTTCTTCATCCATATCACTGTTCTCGTGTGATGGGGGTGATGTATTTAGTTGAAGCACTCTAGCCATTGTGATTAGGATCCAACAATGGATGGGGTATGAATCTGTTTGGAAGACGACTTCTGCGTTACTAACTTGAATCAAAGGTACCCATGAGTATGACTAGGAAGATAGACGTGGGTGCGAAAATAACTCATGCTGGCCTGGGTGATGGGGTGGATAACTATCTCGGAGGCGTGTAATGGATGAAGGTTGCCTCCCTCGTGGACATGTGTTATGTTCTCTGCGATGTAGCGAACGGCAGACAGATACAGCTAGACTGTGATAACCTTGGTGCAAGTTAATGAGGGTCGCTACCAGCGTAAGCTGGAGTTGAGTAGAGCGTACCAACTCCGAATTGGCCCATGTTGTGCCCCACCTCGGTAAACGGAGCTCGATTTGCAAGCAATTGAGGGAATCCGAAAGGTGGTAATTATGATCATTGATGCTTCCTCATTCTCATATTCACCTCATTTCCATTTTTGTTGATCTGAAAGCCTGGCTCGCGAAGAGTGGGACTGAATCTTAGGCAAGAACACGAACAGAGCAGGACAGTCACCCAGTGAAAGAATATATGCGTGAGAAAGGGGGGTGCGACGGCTGTCGAGATACACTACACACGGGTAAGCTCGAGTAGGCAAATATGGGTGGTAACTAGCTCACCTCAGTCGTCGTGTGGTGCAATGGACTGAGGTGTCTACATATGAAGTGTAGGTTCTGTATACGATGCAGAATGTATTGAAGTAAAAGGAGTAAAGCATAAGGTTGCAAGATAAGGTGGATAGCAAGCACAGGAATAGAGAAATGTTATCATACGCGCAAGGTACTGTGTATTCGAGCAATGGAGAGTGTTTATGCGCCGGTCGTGGCGTATGGGCGTCGCTTGCACACCGGTGACTAGTCGGGCCGGTCGCACTCGTGGCCGCTTGCTAATTCCAACAAGCCAGCATGAGACAAGAAGAGTAATGTATTTGACTAGTACAATACCACATATATAACACTGTAATGCATCAGTCCTCCAAATGAGCTATTGACGAGGATTCCCGTCGTGTTGCATCAAATGTGTGCAGGGATTATCGTAATTCATGCATTAGAGCCCCAGGGAGTGGTGCAAGTACTGTTACATGTAAAGGTTCAAGACATTCTTTTTCCCTTTCACTGTGTCCCTGTCGCTACTCGTCGCAAGCTTAATACAAGCAGGTCATATGGCTCTCACTCCTCGCAGAGTAGAGGAAAGTGGTGAATGCATCGACAAGCGGAGTATGATTCGTTTTAAAAGCTAGCTCCAAGCAACTGACGAGCCCAACAGGTATAGTTAGAATGCATAGCAGACTTCGTAGCCCTAAATGTCACTGTAGCTGGACCACCATCGGAGTGTAACGACTAGACCACCGCAGCTAAGCCAAAAGGCAGAGACATTGGACGATGAGTGACCAGTACCACAGGCTGTATACGTACTAGATAGTGGGATCTAAGCAAGCTTACAAGGAAGCACGGCATGGAAGGGGATGATACGTTCCCCCACTTCGGCTGTCACTCTTACCCCTTAGAGTTGACGTGATCGCCGCGGATCCGATTTACAACTGCCACCGACTTCGTCTGCGAGCTGTCTTCATCAGGAATTGACTCCTCTAGCAGTATCATATCGTCTGATCCTACCATATGGACTATCTGTGAACCATAGGAAGAGCAACCATGTCCGAGTTAGCAGACATTTGTCATCGACTCTCGCAGCATCGATCAACCTTGAGCAAGTCGTCGAGAGGGAAAAGAGGGGACTGGATTCCTAATGCGCAACGAACAAGAGTGAAGCTGTGGAGCATAGGTTCATTCCGAGATTCAAGATGGTGCCGGATGGGGGGCTTGGGCAGAGAACTGGCAGACACTAGGATGGGATGGGAAATGAAGCGCTAGAAGTACTCAAGGGAAAGGGCGCATACCAGCTGAAAAGACTCGTACCAAAATGCTAAAAGGACGGTGGCCAACGAGACGTCCGTGCGAACTTGTTTCGAGCAGCGAGGCGAGCTCAGTCCGAGTTGGGTAGATCCGAAGTTTTGTCTTCGTATGACACTAGTGCAATCCGGAATGCCTGACTTATTTCTAGTGGAGGAACACCCCTCTATTGATGCTTCGGGCGAGACTGTCGTAATGAATGCTGAAGGTCTAGCAACCAGCCTGAGCCAAACACTCGTGGACTGGCATAGGGATATCGTCAGTTCCACTGGCATTGGTCGCCGCTGAAGCGACGTTGCTCAACGGAAGGTTTTTCCAAGCGCCCATAGCAGGGTGCAACAAATGGGCCTCTTGAATTCCAGACAATTTGAACTCGGCGCAAACGACAGTCTACAGAAATTGAGTCGTAGCGTGGCCTCCATTGTGGTCCAAAAGAACTGCTCGATTCTAGCACCTTCGTGTCGAGATCGTAAGTTCGAGGACGTTAAGACACAGTACTGTTGTTGGGGAACAGAGCTCAAAAAATGGGGGATACTACCGGAGTTATCGTTGGGCCTTCCGAGTCGGGTGTGCGTGTCAATTACGGAATCCCAAACCTGATCGGTAATCCGTCAACCTTGAGGAAACCTTGCACCCGCCAGCATAACATAACTCACAGCGCTACACCCACCTCACTGCGGCGACCAACGGTGATCAGAGACGTGACCATCAAAGCTATAAGACTGCGCACGGCCTCGAGTGGGCCCCACCAGCGGCGCAACATGCTCTCCGAAAAAGGCTTAGTAAGATGCCAGGGTGATGTGATCAAGTTTGAGGGCTTGACAGCTTCGAGAATCCCCTTCTACACTGCCGTTCGCTCGTCCAGTACAAGGCTGGAAGAATGACTGTGTACAGGTTAGATTGGAATTAAAAATCGCCGAAGGATCGCAATATTAATAATCGGCTCGGAACCCACCAGAGCACAGGATCAGACAAAGTACCTTTGAAATTCGAAACGCTGAAGCACTCCATGAGCCAACAGCCACGAGGTATGCCGTGGGTCTGGAACAGCTTTGTATGTGATAATCATCACCCAAGTGAGATAGGAGGTCAGACTCGATTAAAATAGAAGACAAACGGCATTACGCGCCTTGCGTCCTGGAAGGTTAGGTATAAAAGCAACCAGCTGTGGAGTGAGAGAGTAAGCTGACGGAAATCGCCAGACAAACGCAAATACCAAACATGCATCTCGAAGCTTTCTTCTTCCATATCACTGTTCTCGTGTCACTCTTCGTCGCAAGCTCCGTGCGAGCGGGCCCTGTAGGTCTTGCTCACCGTGAAGTCAACGAGAATGGTGGATTCAACAATGGATGGGGTATGAATCTGTTTTGAAGATAACTTCTCCGTTACTAACTTGAATCAAAGGTACCCATGAGTATGACCAGGAAGGCAGACGTGGGTGCGAAACTAACCCATGCTGGGGTGGGTGATGGGGTGGATGACTATCTCGGAGGCGTGTAATGGATGAAGGTTACCCCCCTCGTGGACATGTATTATGTTCTCTGCGATGTAGTCAACGGCGGACTGAGACAGCCGAATTGTGATAACCTTAGTGCAAATTAATGAGGTTCACTACCAGTGCAAGCCGAGGTTGAGTGGAGCATGCCAATTCTGCATTGGCCCGCGCTGTACCCCACCTCGGCAAACGGAGCTAAGCAATTGATGGAATTCCGAGAAGTGGTAATTACGATCATTGACGCTTTCCTGTTCTCATATTCACGTCGTTTCTATACATTGAAGACAATTTCGTTGATCTGAAAGTCTGGCTCGCGAAGAGTGAGATTAAATCTTGGGCGAGAATGTGAACAGGGTAAGACGGTTAGCCAGATACTGCATGGTCACTCTATCTGAGGAGAGGGTTACTTTCAGCAATCCAGGGGCCTCCCCGTGGCACATATGCAATGCGAAGCATGCTATGACGATAGTGGGACCGCTCTGCTTGTGGTATTTGCTCACGGCTGGATGCACAACATAGTGTGCCCGGATTACTCAAGCAGGCTGTTGATTCAGGGATTTAGCATGCTCAGAGGATGTCACATTTGCAGTTGAGATGGGAACTAAACTTGCCTCCCACCGTGTGTTGTTGGAATGTTGACTCCGAGTCTACAGTGTGCACATTAGATTTCTTTTTATGGACACCGCACAGTGTCCTTGCGTGCTGCCCTCCTTTTGTCTTCCCATCCAGGCTATCCTGTCAGAATGGTGCATGAAATGGCGGTAATCCCTGCAGACATTTGATGCAACAATGACGGGAATCCTTGCCAATAGCTCATTCAGAGGACTGATGCATTACAGTACTATATGTGGTATTGTACTAGTCAAATACATTACTCTTTTTGTCTCATGCTGGCTCTAGGCCATCA
>JBBPKI010000204.1:0-33934 GCA_038089155.1 Nevesoporus exiguus
GTGATGGTGGTGGTGGTGGTGATGGTGATGGTCGTCGTCAGGCGAGCCAGAAACCGAGGTGTGACTCGTCCCCAACGCGGCGTGCACCTGCTTCCCGCTACCACCCTTGATGAGGTCGATCGCATGGGCGACAACGCCATTGGAGAGAAGCGCTTCCATGTTCTCCCTCACTGCCTTGATGCTCCCTGGAAGTGTCACCACGAGGGTGTTTTTAACCGTCCCCGCGATTGGCCTCGACAGCGCTGCGAACGGCGTGTGCTTGATAGACGCCGAGAGCAGGAGGTGTATGATCCCCGGCGCATGTCGCTCGATCAGTGGCGTTATTGCCTACAGCAGCGGCAGAAACAGAAACACCTCTGTTGAGTACTCGTTCGAAGCAGTGGAACCCGGAAAGGCGGACACGGTACCTCGGGCGTCCTGTCTCGCACACCGAACCCCGTGCCGCCCGTGGTGATGATCCAGTCTATTACACCACGCACGGACTGGTCCTGGACTGTCTGACGGATCTGGGCTTCGTCATCCGGGAGAACGGTGGTAGATATGTCTTGATAGCCGTGACGTTGGAGGATTTGTCGTATTTCAGGGCCAGACAGGTCTTGGCTCTTACCCGACGACGCGCTGTCGCTGACTTGGTGCCGATGGGAGCCCTTTCAGTTTGTATCTAGTAAGGGAGTGAAGGCAATCATACCTGTGATGACGAGTACCTTGACAGAGCTCATGAATGCCATAGAGCAATGATAAGTAGGAGGCCAGGAGGACCGGCAGCCCGCTCGGAGATCACCTCAAGCTTAAACTAGATTGCAAGCTCCTCTAGTCTATACAATCCAACGCTGAGACTAGCCTGCTCTCGAAGCTGCTTTTTCCGTTTCCTCCACTCCACCGGAGTCTCTTTAGACGTATCCGCCTTTTCCTTCAGCAGCTGCGCCTTCGCGAACGGCTCTAACATCCCACGAAGCGGCTCCAGATTATCTAAAAACGTAATCTCGGGCTGTATGTAAGAGAGAATTCGGCGCAGCGGTTCGTGTGAGGGTTGGTACTGGAGAAGCGCAACGAATGATGCATCAAGTAATACATGGAGGAACGCGATGACCTAATGGCGGATCAGCATCCCGATACAAGTTAAGCGTAGCCAGAATACTTTGGGATATGGAGGAGAATCAGCCTCGCTTGATGACGTCTTCACATTCGTAGCCATTGACTTAAGCAGAGCCTCCACCTCGTGCTCAGTTCCTCCCTGTATCCAGGTCTCCAGTATCTCAAGGACCATCGCCAGATCTTGAGCTTCGGGTATATGCTTCCGGATAGCAAGACGCATCGGGGCCGCTGAGAATGGATATGACACGCAGGCAAAAAGATAGGACCAGAGAGGTGGTGCATACCCCTCTGATGCGTCAACGTCCATTGCGTTCTCGCTCTTGCGTCGTCTATCAATGAGGAATTTAGCTGAAGCCATCAGTTCATCCTCAGAGATGTCCGGAACAGTCGTTAACGCGAACATCAGATTTTCCTGAACCATTCGTGGATTTAACAACCACACGAATCATATGGCAGTAAAATTCTTACCCAGTCACGCTGTTGGCGCAGCATCGTGATAAGGCGACCATTGAGCATGATAGTACTGACTACGGCATTTTCAAGAAGACAGCGCGTGATACGGGGAGCATATGAACATTTGGTTGGTGGCTGAGAAACTAGGACGATGTTGAAAACTTTTTTGACGAATTCATAGCCAAGAACGACTTCTTTTGACTGTTCCTGTCATTAGCGATCACAACGCATGAAAGACGCATGATATCCTTACGCTATGCGAGTCGACCCACTCCAAGAAGGCTTGCTCGGCTCGTTGCGCATTCCCGTTCCTCAACGCCTCCCGAACATAGTGAAGCATGTTGCTCGATTCATCGGTCTCTTTGGGTTCGTCTGATGTCTTGGGAGCTAGCCATTCAGCTGTGAGGGCTGTTTTTCCAAGTGCCGCCGCGATACTCGACCTCAGCCGTGCATCCACCGGGACAATGTGTATCGAGGAGCGCTTAGGGTTAACATACTTCTCCGTCATTGATGACGGTGACACAGTCAAGAGAATTTGTCCTGCACCTGCGACAGCGAGGCTTAGATGAGGAAGAGGAATCTCAGACGGTACGGTCATTGACTGTGTCGCTAGAAGGACGCCATAAGATAAATCCCACACTTGAAGAGATATATCTTGGGTCCCTTCCACCGATCCAGCGAGCAGGGCAAGAGAAGTGCCCAAGGATACAACAGAGAGGCCGTGCCTCGGCTTTGTGCTTTTGAACGTGGTGAGCCGGCAAAGGTGAAGGTCTTCGCAAATACGGGTCAAGACCAAACATGAATTTGTGGACACAAGCTGATATGTCGCCCATCTTCCATGCGAGTCTGTAGCATGATATGCCAACGACACATGCCAACAAGCAATGAAGACTTACCAATGAAACTGAGAATGCCAAACGGGCTGCAAGACAGGCCAGATATAGTGGCCTCGGTATTCCTGGTCGAGCTTGCAATCGGCATCTCGCAAGTTCCGACTGGAACGATTTCTTCTCCTAAGAGACAGAGTCGTATATACAAAGTCATGTGGGCCAGACAGCAGGTAATGGCAACACGGTTGTACGAGTGCACGTCATCCTGCACGAAGCCACATGATTTGCGAGGGAAGACGAAGGTTTCAATGTGGCTGCGGTCACCGTCCCAATCCAGTTGTTTTTTTATGTCCGCCTGTGTGTCCGCAAGAAAGAGACTTCCTCTTTCCGTGACAAGTAACAGCGGTGTAGTGGGATGACCGGAACCGCATATCTGAACAGGTGAAACATGAAGCTGGGATGATGTCGGCCGAAGTCATCACATCCGTAGAAGAAGAGCGTACATGCACCTCAGTCTTCTCACTTGCTGCGACGGTCGAACCGGAAATGCTTTGTCGTATCACCCAGATAGTACATCCACGCCATTCCTTGGGATAGCCCGGGGCAAGTGCTATAAGTGCATAGCTTATAACCGACCTGTTCCCGTCCTCTGTGACACACAGGGTGAACGCGGGCGCCCCGAACGTGACACGCTCATGGACGGAATACGAGGCTATGGCGTGGAGACTCTGGAGCTACACTTGGGTCAGACGTGACCGCAGACTAGAGCAAAATAACTTTTTACTGACGTCCCAGACGTGAATACCATCCGACTGTGCGGTTACTGTGGCATAACCGGGAAAGTCGGGGTCGTAAGTAGTGTAAACCGCCTCGAGAGATTTGTACTTCTGCGCCAAAGTACTGCCAAGGTACAGCTGAAATGGCTCGCCGATGATGGTCGAACTCATCGAAGTCGATGCTGCCGTCAGTTAGTAGGCGTGGGAGTTGTCGACGTGATAGGCTCATTCCGTCCCTTGCTAGCGGGACACGTCTGTGTTTTCCTAACCTTCCTACAACTATCATCGTCCTCAGATGGCCGAGCCACCGGCGAGACGAGGCGCCCAACCAGCAGCGCAGCAGGAGAACAGCCCCTTCCACAAAGTTTTGGCGACAGTCCAGGTATGACATTAATACGTATGCTTGTTCCACGTTCAGCCCTCAATTGGCCTTGTGGTGCAGCAAGTGTTTCTGATATGGGCCTTTTCACAACTTGGCGGGTACATGAAATTGCGGATTTGGGCCGTTAACTAAATTTTGTGCAGCGATGAAGCTTCTTGCCCCTACGAAGCCCTCGACAGCACCAGTCGCCTCCCCCGGGGGCGAAGTACCCCCTTCAGCCGGCCAAGCGAATCCTTTCCTTCTCCCACCACAACAGGCCCACCTTGCGTGGACACTTGGACAGCCGCTCTCCATGCATGTGTATCTTTCGACATCGCCTAACGGTGACGTGTTTTCACGTCAGTGGACCTCTGGATGGAGAGAAGACCAGGATAAGGGTCTACCCTCGTTTGTATGGTCTAACATTACGTTCGGAGATTGGAATGACCATAGAACCGAACATCTTCAAATTACCCTGCCCGAGGTATGCCGTCATAGCTCTCGTGCGAGTGCAACATCTCACTTTAGTTAGGCTGTTCAACGAAATGCGTCTCTCTGGGCGGACGTCTTCTTGACCAAGGAGGGGGCAAGTCCAGATCCATTGAACCCATCCTTTGATCCTCACTCCGTGCACCACATTCGTAAACGTCGGTTGATTACTGCAAGTCTTGCTATAGTTATCGTCTCACCCCGTTTTGTGCCGTAGTTCTAACCAGATACCTGCCCAAAGCAAAGATACGCAAGGAGAAAAACCTTCTGAGTAATTCCGATGATACACCGGAGGTGGAAGAGGTGGTTATCTCTGAGTTGTTATCTAGTCCATCCTAATTTGACCTTTTAAGGTCATTGAGGAAGATGTGCCAATTGTCTCACACTGGTATAAGGTAGACCACCAGAAGCAGCCTGTTACGCCACCGGAGGTTAATACTTAGCTGCGTAGAACTTAACGTTGGCTCTCATCTCCGACGGGACCACCATCCCCTTTGACAAACTGCCCCCGGTTGTATTTGAACGTGAGTATTCATGTTTGTAAACCTGGTGACACTTACGTCGCAAAAGATGTCCACTTGGTTCCTGGCGCAAGGGACGAAACTGGAACGAAAGGTTTTTACAAACCGGTGGTCTTTCCTAATGATTTCTGGTTGTTGCGGTCCCACCTCACGGAGATTAACACCACAACCCCTATTGTTCCATTGCAAATAACATTCCAGCCAATATCGTACTTTAAATTTCAACTCTTCGCATCGATGACACATGGCTTCGATGAAGCCATAAAACAACAAGGCGGTGGCGCGGGCGCAGAGCTAGATGAAGTAAAGAGGATGTTGCTTGAGACTAATCCATGGTTCCTGGCTTTGACCGGTATTGTTAGCATCCTGCACACGGTGTGAGTCTGCCGAGACTAGTGTCAGCCAGCCGTCCTGACCGGCATAGATTCGAAATGCTCGCATTCAAGTCGGATGTATCGCATTGGCGTCAACAAAAAGAACTTGTCGGGGTGTCTGTCAGGTGAGCGTATGAGATGTCGTATTGTGATCAATCCCCTTATCGTATTCGTCGACCCCGCAGGACGGTACGTTCTTCGCTTGTGGTGGATGGACTCACGCTAGTGTCACTATCTGATGCATTTCTAGATCGTAACCAACGTGTTTGTCCAGATCGTGATTCTGCTGTATCTCATCGACAACAATGCAGACACGAGCTGGATGATTTTGCTCGGCTCTGGGATGGGTGTTGTTATCGAAGCTTGGAAGGCAAGTCACGCTATGCGTTCAACTGATTATCGCGCTAGCGCTGACACCACGAGTTAGATTACTAAAGCGGTTGATATCCGTATCGTGTCATCGCCTGCCGGATCGATGTTCCCCTATATGTTGAGCATTAAAGGTATGGCCTCGAACACGTTTTTGATACTTCACATGCCACAAATGACACGAATAGATAAGCACGTTCTTAGCGAGGACGAAAAAAGGACACAGGAGTAAGTAGGTCGGAAGTACTCCCGGGGTCTTTGATGCTAACCGAGTACCTCATAGATATGACAAGCTTGCATTCCGATATGTGTCCTATGTAGCCATCCCGCTTCTCGCGGCGTACAGCATCTACTCGCTTGTTTATGAGACGCACAGGGGCTGGTACAGCTATATTATCTCAACGCTAACCTCTTTTGTATACATGTTTGGGTTTGTGAGTATATCGTGCGACTTTGCTTGTATTGACGAGGGTTGCTTGACGACCGCACCAGGCACAACTAATACCCCAGCTCATCATCAATTACAAGCTAAAGGTCCGTCGTTGCTAGCACCCTCTTTACGGCTTCTTATTGGCGAATTTGGGCAGAGTGTGGCTCATATGCCGATGAAAGCAATGATTTATAAGTCACTCTCGACCGTGGTGGACGACCTATTTGCGTAAGGATCACTACTGTTACTATGTAAGCACATGGGCTATGGAGTTCACGCGACCACGACTTGCAGGTTTTGTATCAAGATGCCAACGCTCCATCGGCTCGCATGTTTCCGGGACGACCTCGTGTTCCTGGTATTCTTGTATCAGGTGGGCGTTACATGATATACAGCCCAGAGCATCAGACTAATAATTGGGCCGTGCCCACTCCCAGCGGTGGATATATCGCATCGACCCAAAACGGGTAAACGAATATGGCCAAGTGATGGCTGAAGATGCCGTCAAAGCTGACGGCAACGGAGAGACGAAGAAGGACAAGTAACCAAAACCAGGTCCAATCAGAACGTGAGGTATTTTACGGGGGTGTATATGGCCTCGCGGTGGTCGCATCTACACCCGCTGACATGGTTCTTAGTCGTATTATCTCCCGTACCTGTGCCTTGGTGTTATTGGATATTGTTATCGTAGGGCAATGTGCCTCGTAGTCGATAGAGCATGGGGTGAATGGATTCATTTCAGACTGGGATCGGGGAATGCGTGACCGTGCGAAAGTGGAACTGTCATATAACTACTTTTGGTATTCGAAACAAGCATGGACACGGCACCGGCAATATTCATCGAATCCGCTGCTGGAACTCGTCTGCACCGCTAAACGCTGGTTTGTCCCATCCTTTCTTTTTCCCTCCACCACCGCGCCCGTCGTCAATGGCGGAGATGCCCCAGATCCAGCCCTCGAGGGCCTGTAAGTGCCTCAATGTTCGCATATGGCCCCAGCTGCGTCCAGAGAACCCCCCCGATTTTCTCATAGCTGCCGCTGGTGACTCCGACTACACACTGACGTATGTCGGCGACAAGGGCATCTCCATTGTGCGTCCAAGCAAGTCTCTCCTCTTCTCTCGCCAACTGATTGTTTCTTTTTGTCCCTTCAGGCTCATCCACAAGTCACAATGAGGACGAGGAGAATAGGTCCCCCCATTGCAGACTCGCCTCGATGCCTCCGATATACGACGCTCACTTGTCTGCTTTGTCAGACGGTGGCATATCGCGTCCAACAGCTTGTGGCATCCGACGAGGATCTCCAGGAGGGTCCGTTGCTCCCGTCCATTGACTGGGTGGAGCAGGAAACCCTCCTGAGCACTTGGGGGTGGATTGAAGTGCACAAAGACTGTCTCGTAAGTGCTCGACCAGTTAGCGAGTTCCTCAGCATGCCCGGCCTTGGCGATTGCTTTTCGGTCTTATTTGGCCCCTTTGTCATGCGGGCGTGCGTGAATGCTGCAGTTCGGCTTTGTCCGCGGATTTCGCATGTCTTTCTCAGAACGTCGACCGTTTCTTTGTGATGTTAACTCGTCATCATTTTAGCCTGCCGAAGGTGTTACACAGCTCTCTTCTTCGTCTGCGTACTCGACTACCTTTGGCATTGCCTTGCCACTGGATACGATGGCGACGGCGACACAGCCGACGCAGGAGAGTCAGCAGGACTCTCGTACACAAACGACCCCCCCTCCTGGCCCTTTCTTGTACACCTTGAAGCCACTCTTCTCTCCAGTACCTTTCGTACCCTCTCACCCGGTTTTTACTCATCTATCGTCAATCGCTGTGGAGGCTTCCGAACATCTCAGATCGTTGGCAGAGGAACAAATAGCGGCGATAGTCCGAGATAAACTTACGGAACTGGCAAAAGCGGACGACAGGCTACGACAGGACGTGGAGGAACTTTGGCGAAAATTTCTCGAGAATTTTCATGAGGCGGAGAAGCAAATAGGCCCCAAAGTTAGCGAGACGAGGAAGCGTGACAGCTCGCGCGGCCTTTCGTCGTCTATGTCAGGAGTGTCAGGGATGCCTCTCGTTTCCGTTAGGAATTTCATGCCGACTCCCAATACAGCACCAAGAATGATGTCTCCCTCGTCACGCTCTAGGATCTCTTCTCTTTCTGCGTCATTAGCGACCTCGGGATTCTACCATGTCCGCCCAGTCCAGGGACCCACCGAGGCACGCGAACAGTCACCGGGCGGCAGTCCCCGATCACCACCTCCGTACTCGTCTCACCCGTCTTCGCTTGGCTCCGCGGAGGGCTCGATATCGTCATCGCTCGAGTCTTCTCCAGAACTATCTCCGCGCCTGAACGGCGACAGCATTGTGCAACCCTTCAAGCGGAGCATGGACGAAACGAGGGACACGGCTGTCAGTTTTAGGTATTTCAGGATCTTGGAAGCAGATGTGGCTCGTGCACGCCAGCAGGAGCAGGTTGCTTCACAACCGAATACTACAAGCGAATCTGCTACCAAAGCTGGCGAACCGACTAAAGAGACCGGTGATCCAAGTACCATGGAAGTAACCTCGTCAGTCAAGGAGGCCGAAGAAGCACAGGCACACCAGCCTGAGGTTCCTGATCGGGACGTGATACCGCCTACCGATGGGACACCCCGAAAGAGGAAGGTTAAGTTCAACATCGCAGCGGCGGAGGCTATCGCAGGTAAGGAAACGGGCCCCAGGGTCAACGGCGAAAGCCGTGAGAACGAGGGTAAGGGTTCCGCACCTTGTGATCGTTTACTGAACTTGACGGCATTCGTAGAATTGATATTCGACTTTGAAGAGGCAAGTAGCGAGCCTGAGTCTTCGGACGCCGCCCCTGTCCTTCCATTCATCGAAAGTACTCGGGCACGACATCGAGGACGTCACCGCGTCGCAAGTCTTGGGGCTTTGCCCGCGTCGCTATCCTCTCTTCGGCCGACGTCACTTCCCGCTTATTCTACCCTTCAATCCAAAGGCACTCAGCGACCAGCGACTAGCGTATCAAATAGCGGTGCTTCATCTACAACGTCACCCGTTTTGTCATCACAGGAGGCTCAATCCGAATACCCTGAACAACCCGATCCACAGGAGGAAGAAATACTGAAATTAGTCGCGGCAAGTACCCCAAGTCATAGGAGCGCGTGGAAACGAAATAGTAAGGCATGGGAGATGTTCGTTAACAGACGACGGAACGGTGTCCCCGGAGCCCTGATACCAGAGGAGACCGAGGATGGCCTTGGACGAGGGGCACACGACACGAATGACGATGACTTCGGTGCTTCGAGAGGTAAGCTATGTCGCTTGACGTTGACAATTCTCGGCTGATGAAGCACAGACATACGATGGTCTCTAGGAAATACTGGGTTCGCCACTTCGTTGCCTATTGAGATAAGCCCATTGTCTAGCCGGGGAAGGACGCTGTCACTGGCGTCGCACCAACCCAAGACGTCGCTCTCGGATCGAGCAGGAGCGATAGTCCCTGCTTTTCCGGACGGTCGACGGCATCCTTCCACGGCCACTCTACGCAAGGCTTCATATGCGGAACGAGATCGTTCCAAAGCCATCGACCCTGGTGCCCTCGATTTTGTTGCGGGGGGTGGGGAAGAAGCGGAGGACGAGGAGAGTGACGAAGAACCCAGCAAAGCGAATCCCGCGGACGAAGGACGAGGGCGACAACGCGCGTTCAAGATTCTCCAAGCTCGAAGCAAGATCCCTGAGGCGGGCATGTGGATGAGTCTCGCATGAGTCTGTACGTAGGTGTGTGTTACGATGTGACATTCATGGGGTCGTGTGTCAAATGTACGCGTCTTTCGTCGTGTTGTCGACCTACGTTACATTATTCTATCAGTAATAGCTAGCTTTCTTTTGCTCCATGTAGCACCGTTGCAATTGTCGAGTAGTACTACCCATATGTGCACGCTGACATTATAATATATGCAGTTTTGGTTCCCTCGGTTAAGCCTTTGGGTGACGTGCGGCGTTTCAGGGTCGAAGCGTTGAACGTTCAAACGTCATTATGATGCAGTACGGTATTCGGATCCCAAGACGGGACCTTGCCCTGGCCAGCTGCCGCATTCCCGAGGTGGGCTACTAGGTGGCCGTACCATCATGTCAGCTCCCTCCTGCAAGCAAAGGCGTGTGCTGTCACAGTGTAATATGACCTTCCACTCAGGCCGGTGCTACGACGTACAGCGTCGAACCAGCAGCAGCTTTCCCTGACTCGATCCAGGACATATTATATATATATCAGTTCCGCAGCAAGTCGTGTTTGGTCCCTCGACTCATCGAAAGCGATCCCATTTATTTGTAAATCGTCTTGCGCTGTTGCATCATCGAACCCTCGGCGTGAGTACTGAATGACTCTATGCTGGTCCCGTGACTGATGGTGACTCCAGTGCTCCTGCCGTTTTTGATGGCGATAAGGCACTCTCCACCGTTTGCGTCGTGTTGGGCTGGTTGGCGTATTTCATCCTCCTCGACGAAGTCCTTAACTTGCAGGAGGCCACCGACCGGATAATAGAAAGAGGAGCAGCCCTCGGGACGAGGGTGCATTTTCAGGACGAAGTCGGCGGCGAAATTTTTGCTTCCTGGACACAACAGTCAGCTAGACGACCTTGGTAAGATAGATCAAAACATACCGAGATGAATGGCGTTGCCCTTGAAACCATGCCAATCGATCTTGTCACGGTAGAGACCGATTAGGCACTAGACTACTGAATAGGACTAGATAATTAATATAGTTTGCTAGCTGGGTAAAAAGAGAAATCGTGAAGGTGAGTACTGGAAAATAGTAAAATGCTCAAGGACTGACTTTTGAACGGGAGAATGCTTGGGGGCGTAGTCGACTGTGTATTGTCTCGTGAGGGGAGAGAGAGGGCAAATCTTGTTATATCGAGACTTCTGGCTCAATCGGGCTCAAATGGGCATGGTGAATGGACGAGACAAGCTATGGCGTCCGTACAGACACGTTTGATGGGCAAGATGAGTGATGGCGCTTGAGAGGACACAGTGGAGATGAAACAAGCGCTAGAGGTCATGGTAGTGGAGCGGAGTAGAGCTGTAATCTTCCGAATGGCTACCGCCGTGGAAGGAGTTGCCATCGTCACAGTCGCATCTGCCATATCGCTGCACCGTAAGGATACTCAGGTGCCAAGATGGGAGTCCCTCCACTAGCCATCCGCCTGAGCGCTCGAACGGACGAGTTGGTTATGTTCCTCGACGGTAGTCAAGCGATCCATGTATCAAACGTCCCAGGTGCTTAATTCCTGTCTCGTTGAGAGGAGCCACGTAGTTGGGAGGCTCCAAGCTGCAGTGCTGAGTAGCGTATCGTCACCGGATTTCATGCGTTGTGACGCCCCTCCTGGTTTCTCGCAGTGGTCGCTCCGCAGTCGTGATCCAGCACACTACGTATTTGCTCCTTTCTGATGGTTGCGATAACGTCAGGGTCGAGCATCCTCGAGCGAACAAACGTTAGTGTGCGGAATTAAACGTACCCATGGCGCTGCTGCACGAGGTGCATGACCGAAACCTAGGACCAGATAACGATTGAGGCTGTGGCACTAGCATTACGGACTCGCCCTTTCATGGACAAGATACGCGAAGAATCGAGGACAAGGCCGCATTACGTTTGTGGTGGAGCATGCGGAAAGGGTTACAACGTGCCATCGACTCCACGTGGTTGTGAGCACTTTTTGCCTATGTACATCGAGGCTGTGGGATATTGTTTCTCGCTACACGATATCGTGCGTACGTGCTGCGATGGCCGCGTGTGCCCGAGAATGCCGATCACTTTTGATGCCATAGATGGGACTGATATTGGCGTGACCCCGTTTATGGTATGTAGCCATTGTGATGAGCGAGGAAACAAGCGAACGCCGGCACTGCATGGGGAACGGAGTTATATAATCTGACCATATGACCCAGCTGTGCATGGAAACCTTTGTAATATGGTTCCGCGCTACACGGATGTGATGTTGTACCGATCGCGGCGTGCGTCTTTGCAAATGAACGGACGGCTTGTGCTTCTATGCAGCCCCTATCTATTTTGACGAGCACCTCGATTGGGAAAAGCGGTCCTTGGGTCGGATCACTGACAGATGGCTGCACATGCTTGCAAGGCGCAGCGCTGCCGCAGGCAAGTATAATGAACCGGTCAAATCACAGGATGTTATGTCTAAGTCGAGCTGAGCCTTGGAGCAGTGGAGGAGTGGTCCCTACAGCCTACAATCCGGGAATACACATGGCACGTGGACGGTGTGGGTGAGGGAAGCATGCAGAAAAGATTGTGACGCACGCACTAGGGTAGCCATCAGGGGTTGCACAATCCACCTCAAGTTTTTCCAGGGCTGGCCCACTCGATGGATGGCTGTGACCCTCCACGCAACCTTAGCCTGTACCTATGAGTTGGACCCCGCTCCCAGTCTGCAGTTGTTTGCAAAATCGATTGCCCAATGCGGCGTACGACTATGAACGACGACACCGGGCTACGGTCTTGGTTCACTACTCGTTACCCACGATGAGAGGTATACATCCACAGTATAGCAGCCACTCAGCGGACGCTTACAACTCTGGGCATCACCCCGCTCCGATTCAGTCTTTCTCACTTTCCATGTGGGAAGAGTTGCTCATGACTCGAGTCTCCGGGTGTCTGATAGTACGTAACCAAGTTGGTCCTGATCGCGACTTCGAGTTCAGGAGGGGGGTTAGGGTACAGCTGAGCTGTCAAGTTAACCTGTTTCTGGTAAACGTAGCAGAACTGAAGGTTGATCGACATGGTTAGAATCGTTGGATCGGCAAACTGGACCGGCAAGAAGACGTACTGTCGCAGAATCCTACGGATTCGCTGCAGTAGTTGCCCACACCTTCGTTAATGACCCCGTTTCACGCCAACCGAGGCGGGTAACATGTTGTTCACAACACTGAGCTTGAGAAAGTCGTATGGACTCTGACGGTGATAGAATCCTTTTGGGTACTTGTGCAATTCGAAGAGACTTTGTGCGTCGTCCACCGTAAGGTCGGGTGCTGTACCTACTACCTGGTAGTTTATGAGCATGGCGAGAGCAAAACCTGATTCGGCAAAGGCGCCCACGTAGCAGGGCATCTCCGTAGCGAGGCGTCTCGGAGTCATTGATACAGAGCGCCCTGTCCAAGGTTGCAGATTCAATAGCGATGAAGCCGCCCTCGACGAGATTGGCGGCATAGACGAGCTGCGAAAGGAATTGGGAATATCGATGCCCGGAGGCGATTTGAACTCGTAGTACCTGCCTGGTCATTGGTCAAACTCGTTGAAATGGAAATCATCTAATTTCCGCGAGTGATGCTCGCGTCAGGGATGTTTTTATCATGGAAGGTGAACAGACTTGGACTGGTATCGAGCACATGCTAATGAAGTTGTTGCAATGGTACAACTTGACTCGGACCTCCAATCTGGCTGCCAAGGCTACGGTTCGCGCCTCTGTTTCAGGTCCAAACTGTCCCGGTATCATTGCGCATGTCTCTCCAACCAGGTGTATCGTACCGCTACTGAGGCTACTTCATAGATGCATAGAGCCGACTCGGAATTCGTTCATGGGAAACCCAAGCTCAGGATACCTAATGCGCTCATCCTGACCGTAACCGCTGACAGAGTTTACGATAGACATGGGCGACGATGCACGTCTTTATCTTCGCTCCGATTCCTCCAGGCCAGACCTTCCCATACAGTTTGGAACACGACTAATGATCGTGCGCGGGGACTTTGAGAGCGTGTCTATGGCTACTATGTACGGGGAAATCGTCACGGACTCAACGGCCTCCAGGACATCCTACACGCCAAGGCCTCTCCAATGCTTTTGATCCAACGTGTTTGGCGAGGAAACTACTTGCTTCGATTCTAAACGCATCCTCGCTCAATCTTGTTATTCGTCTTAGGTCACATTTAAAATTGCTCAGCGACGATTGGGACCTCCCTGAGTTTCTACATCTATACTCTGACTTGGGCAAAGAGGATATGCCAGTGGATATCGGTCTAGATTCAGCATTTCGTCGCTTGAACTGGCCTGTGTCCGAGGATGTTTCCGTTGAATCGCTCAGCAGGTGGAAAAGATTATGGATGTCATCGGACCAACGGTTTGCCTTGGACTGGTCTGATTTTTTCCTGGCTGACGATCTCGTGGCAAGTAGGATGATACTCAGGCTGATCTTGTTCCTGGAATACTTTACTGTTCTGCTTCACAGAATCCTAGTTTCGCACAAGCATTCATGATGCGTGGGTCGCCTACATGAAACATTATCTGTGTACTGAATCTGGTTCTAGCAATCAATCGACTTGGAAAGCGTGTTTGACGTTTCTAACCTCAATGACGACGACACGATATATACTTTGTTGGATGCATCCACAAATCATTATATCCCAGAACTGCTCGATGTCGACTGGTTCAAGGATGCTCTACGTTTCGTAGATTGTTACCTGGACCGACTACGGGACTGGCAAGTATTCAAAGAAGAAACCTTGTCGAACCCGGGGGTCAACTTTGCCGATGCATGTCGGTTTTAAAAGGAAGTGGGAACCGAGGAAAAACCGTTCGGAATCTGGTTGAGCTGCATGATAACGCAAGGGCCTCTGCAGCGATGGCTTGTTTACATCTTTACTTAACCTCACCGCTGACGGCAATTTCCCATGGTGATTTTCTCGGCTTTGTCAGAGCTTACATCGGCGTTGCATTCGTTCTAGCTATCTACGCTTTTTCGGGTAGTCATCCCAGTGGGAGTTCTGACACTGTTGAGATTGTAGCAAGACGTTCCAGGGTACCATGAAATACATTCTTTCGTCAAATTTCTGGCAGTGTGTTTAACCGTGATGTCCCAGATAGTCAATCATCTACTCTTACTCCGCCAAATGACCTTCCGATTGGGATCCATATCAATAGATAACGATCCTCTGGCTCAATCGGGTATTCATTATACTGAACCTCGTCAACGAGCCTCAGTGTTACCTCAGCTCAGACTTCGTCAAGTGCCTACGATCTTGCCAGCCATTTTCCCTGATTTTTATCAGCGAAGAGGAATGCACTTTCCTGCCATTAGACCTGGGTCGAATGCGTGGATTGAGAGTCGCAGATGCTATTATCCTGCATGAACTCGAGGAAGAGGAACATGGAGACTGGAATGTCCTTGACATGGCATGGAGAGGAGGTATACAGGACATTATCTTCCACGTTAAAGATGTGACATCCTCAGTTAGTCGGGAACTCAACACGTCGTGTTCTCTCGTAATGACACAACCACAGGAGGCCGGAATCGTGGAGTGCCTCCTGACGGATGGTTACCTCTTGTCGTCCACTTGGAGCCTCTTTTGGTGACCACCAGTCGGTCCATTTGCCGTGCCGTCGTGGCGATTGCGGACATCTTCATCTGCGCCGACTTAATCGTGTCATAAAGTCCGGCCCCATCTTCTCTTTCCGTGACCGGAAAGCGCGTCTGACAGAGCTGTGCAGCTGTTCTTCGCCGACCTTCTAAACCGCGGGAAATGGACTCCCCACAACGGGCCCAGCTCTCTTCCTTCGAACGCTTTCCGAGGACGGTCTCCGGGTCAATGACGCTGACCAAGCCCATCGCATTCTCCAGCTCTATACCCTCATTGACTGTCTCATACCTTAGCCACTCAAGAGGTAGCACAATTCAACTCGGGACGGGTGTCATCCGCTATACCCCTCACAGATTTGAGCTGTTCTTGCTCTAGATCGGCTCTTATGGGTGTTCGATCACTGTCTCTCGTCGATCGTAGGGTTTTGGAACAGTTCTGACTCACTGGACGTTCAGAGCGTTATGGAAACTGACGCCACTTCCTGATTTGTCGATCCCGACAACATTGATCCCGGACGCACGTGTGAGCCCACCTATGTTGCCGATCCGCGTGCTTGAGGATGCGTTGCAACCGCCTCCGCCTGTACCGTGTACCCCAAGACAGAAATCGCTCCCTTCGGGACAAGACCGGGACGTGCTGGGGTTGGTAGCACACTCTCCGCCAATGGCATTGTCAGAGGTCGCCAGCGATCTCAGTACTTTCAGAGACTTATACGAGAAACGACTCCAGGGAGTTGAGACAAATGCCGTCGTCAAGGCAGATACAAGTCGGATGTCAAGTTTACATGTGGACGGAGCCTCACTTATTTTCGCGTTTCTGGCCTCGGTTGCGTGGACCATAACCGTGGGGTCTCCTGGGCCGTTTTCGTTTTTGTGTGCTGTGTAGCACGACTAACTGGGTTGAAATGTATAGGAATTCGAGTTTGGCTTGGCCACCCCGTCGCCCCTGGTTCAGCTTCTGATTGACCCTAGCAACGTGCGATTGCAGCCCTTTGGTCTCGGAGCACCATTTAACATGCGTTAGGCTCCTTGGACGAAGTGATAGCGAGTTTCTTGTTGTAATTGTATAGGCGCCCCTCCCATCTTGGTCGGACACCCGTTTATAGCTAGTCGCGCCACCTACGAGCCCTCTGTATATTCCTCACAAATTGCTACTTTGCATCCATCCGCGGTGATCACTGCCAGACAATCGGCACAGGAAGGTGCCTTCCATCTATGTACTATTCACCACCCACAGCAAAAACTCCCCCATTATGTCAAAAAGAGGTGATCCGTCTCTATTAAAATACACCTATAGCCATCGTAGTGTACCAGCCATGTATTTCCATTCGATGGCTCAATAACCCGCAAAAAACAGACACCACCTACTCAATGGCAATACGGTGAGGTTGTTGTTCGGTGGCCCTTGGGAACGTCAACGTCAACAAGCCGTTCTCCATCTTGGCCTCGACATCTTCAGCCTACCATTCGCGTTAGTGTCGGGGCTCCAGCACCCATTATCGGTAAGAAAGCCACTTACCTTTGTACCGAAGGGAAGCTGTAGCGTCCTCGAAAACTTGCCGCAGCGACGTTCGCGGACAGCGTACCCGCTCTCATCACCAGAGCCAGAGGTAGAAGCCTCGCCTGATACCATCAAGTAGTTGTGGTGGAGGTCAATGGTGACGTCCTCGGACTTCAAGCCGGGCAACTCGAACATCGCCGTCACGGTGTTTGAGTCCTTGGGTTCGTAGAGGTCAAGTCTAGAGAATGGGGATGAATGGGATGAGGATCGAAGTGAAATCATGGGAGGAGCTTACCTGGGGCGGGAAGAATCGAGATGCTGTAGCACGGCACGTTGAGCACCCCTGGACGAGGGGGCAGGCGGACATAAGCGCGCACTGAACGCCTCGTCAAAGAGACGGTCGAATCCAGTATAAGGGTTGTAGTGGAAACGAATCAAGGAGGACATGATAGCAGCGCAAGAGCTCAGTAGAAGGTGCTTTGGTTGATGTGATATGTCACGCGTGTGGACTGCGAGATTCTTAGGAAACAAACTCACTCAGACAGGGAAGTATTTATATGGTACACCTACATTCTTGATATGAAGATACGGGAGTTCTGGCGTACCTTCCGGTAGCGTGCTGTCGATTCGGAACTTTTCGAGAAGCTTCCAGTTGGCGTTGAGTTCCCGTTTTGGAAGGTGTGCTATTGACAGCTATTTGAAAGATGACGGGAAAGGAAGTTGCGCCGTGCACGTCCGATGGGTTTCAACTGCACTAACGCTCGGATTACAAGTCATTCATTAACAATTTTGCCTTCCAAAAGCGGCACTTTAACATCATCAGAGGATACTCGAAGCACGTAGAATTCGCAACATCTTACAGTAGTTGCTTTGACATTCTCTCTTCTTCTGGAGATCAAGACCATGGTTCATATAAAAGCATGTCCTATCTTCGAACATGCTCCCCAACATTTACGCATTACCGATCATTCCCTAATCGCAAATCCACACATAAAGACTTCTCTTCCGCTCTACGACTCATGTCTTCCTTAATTCGATTTTACTATGACCCCTTTGCTGAATTCGACCGACTCTTTGATGACACGTTCAATGCGCGCTTCTGGCCTTCTTCCTCACCAGATGCTGGTGAATGTGTTGCACACCAGCCCCTCGATTCTTTTCGTCCAAGGTGGCTCCCTCAATAATTTCGTGTCACTTCTTTGCTTACGGCCATCTTAGACTTGACCTGCATGAATCTAAGGACTCCAACGCCGTGACGGCGACGCTTGAATTGCCCGGCTTGAAGTCCAAGGATGTCACTATCGACCTCCACCACAACCGCTTGACGGTATCGGGTGAATCTTCGACATCCAACTCTGTTGAGGAGGGAGGGTATGTGGTTCGCGAACGTCGGTATGGCAAGTTCTCCAGGTCACTGCAGCTCCCCTTCGGAACTAAGGTGAGTTTAATGAATTGTGTGTGGTCTGGATGGTGACGCGAGAGGTAGCCCGAGGATGTCAAGGCCAAAATGGAAGAGGGTGTGTTGACGTTGACGTTGACGTTCCCGAAGGCGATGGAGCAGCAGCCTCACCGCATTGCCATCCAGTAGTGGTGGCGTGGTTTCTTGTGGGTTATTGCAAAGTTTGAGGTGGTTTCAACGTATTGATGCGTGCAAACGGTATTTCATTGTATAATATAAACGGGGTTGTGGCAATGGCGATTTCTGCGAATAGTTACTGCAGCAATCGTGAAGACGTTGTTTCATGGGCCCCTCCATTGGACAAGTATCTCCAGGTGAAGGTATGTCAACTGGCGTCCCGAATGCAGTGTAAAGATTCGCAAGCGCATAGGAAGGGCATGGCAGGGTCTCACTAGCACTGCCGGCAGCCGGGTATCTCTCGCACCTATCACTACAATGACACGATAATTGTATTCGACGCTAAGTGTTGACGCTGATCGCCGCGAACGATGTCACATCCTTTTAGGAGAGGGCGAACGAGATGTCAGCTTTCCTGGCGTGCTGGGTAAATGCTAACCAAACAAAGAACGTCAAGTCAAGTTGTGGAAAAAAAGTTATCAAGAATGATGGCTTGGCTTTCTCACCAAATGTCGCGGAACTGCTGGAAGTGGAAGGACAAGGTACGGTGTGCGGAACACGTCGATCGCCAGTGACTTCTTGGCGGTAAGCATTCTTCCACCTCGGTAGCTGCTCCAGCGCCATTCAGTTGACGTCTCATGCTACACCATGGACGTCACGAGATGGATACCTAGGAGTTCAGTGACTCGAAGCCTACTAGGTTCCAGAGGTTCGGCGCCTCACCACCAACACGCAAATGGCTGTCTACTCCGTATGGTACACTGACGGTGCTCCTAGTCTGACCGGCGCCAGAGCTACCTGCCGACTGAGCGCTGTAGTGGGGTGCCTTACCTGAGGAACAGAGAAATGGGGTTCCCACGCCTTTCAGAGACAGGCGATCATGACAAGAACGGGCCCCTGGCAGGATGGTGAAGTGTAGTGAGAACTGAACACTTGCTGTTCCTGTTCCTGCTGTTGACAGAATTCATTGCAGTGACGGGGGGTTTGTACGTGAGGGTTCCATTCATCTGTGGGGCCCTCATCGCCGGGATTCTAGACACTCGTATCAAGGCTGAGGTCGACGCTGTAATCGCGAAAGGCAGTGCCTATCAGTGGCGAGTGGGACCCCTTGGTCTAACCGACGCTCTCGATCAAAATGGAAGGGCAATATCAACCCCGGAAAATATTGTCTCCTCGGGTTGCTGTGAACACGCTTCGCGGAGCAATATTCAGTGTGGGAGGCTAACTTGAACGATCATAGGTTTTAACTTGAAGCAGCAACAGTCCCCATGTCCGTTGCAGCCGTAATTCCTTAGGTGCCGGAAGTTACCATGTCGTTCAAGGTAGTTTCCCGAAGGTCCTAGGCTGGGTAGGACTTGGGTGTTTCGGTATGCCCTCGGAATTCCGATAGACGGCCGACGGACCAGAAGTGCGTCGTGGTGCACTGTATTTCGGTTGACTGTCCCTTGTATTGGGAAGACTAGTACGTATTTGCTACAGTACATATTGTGACCAGGAAAGCGAAGAGTGCGAGGGATATCTAATTTGCACGTAATCGAGCACGTTCGAGCTGTATGTTCCTTTGCCAGCGATGGTGGCGAATAGGAGTCTAGCTCAGTCCCACAGATCGACCATGGATGGCCCAACAGATCGTGAAAGGCGAAAGCAAAACGGAATGGGAGAATAAAAAAAGAAAAAGACGAGGAGGCGGTGAGAGGGGGGGAAGAGGTTATTGATGCCGACGACGCAGCGTCTCATACACGTCACGTGGATATCGAGGTGAAGGGCCCGGCAGCACTGAATCCGGCGGATACAACTGTTGTTTGCCCTGCCCAGTCGATCCAGATTCCCAGTCAGGGTCATCCCCCGACCGGAAGTACTGATCAATCTCGGCCGGATCGAATTCGGAGGGTGGCACCGGCGACGCCGACGTGCGCGGCGGATGATCGTTGGGTTCCGGGTCAGGCTGGGGCTGGAGTTGTGACTTTCCTCCGATGCGGTACGTACGTTTGCGTTTCGCTTTGACGGGGCGGCGTTCGGGTGGCGCGCGTACCCCGGATGCGTTGAGCGTCCGTGGGGGGCCGCTCCGTACAGCGAAATGCTCCAAAGAACGGGTGTAGGGGGATAGCGTGTGGTTCGAATGGCTGAGCGTCGATAGCTGGTGCAACGTATTGTTCAGATGGGGGAGCAGGACGATCTTAGGGTCTGCCTCAGACATGGCGTGATGCTGTGAGGGTGAACCAGAGTGAAACGGGTCGAGATTTGCGACAGAAGACGAGACGGAAAGACGGCGGAGGGAAAGTGGTATAGGGTTGTTAACAAATTCATGGCTATGGACGGGGTGGGGGGGCTCGATGAGTGATGATGCTCCGAGGGAATGAGCGCGGCCGTGGTGGGGTATCCGTGGTGTACCGTATGGGAATGAACCCGCTCGCGATGGACCGGCTTGTCGAGATAATGGTAGGGGATGTCGGACACTAGGTGTAGAGGTAGCTATACTGCCTGCGTCAGTGGAGGTTCTAGAGATTTCAGATGGAGGTTGAATCATGGATTGAGAATGGTAGACGCGTGGACGGGTGATGGTACCTCCACCGACAGCGGGGATGGTCTCATACTCGGTGACGGAATCGTCTGGCGTCAGACTTGGCGGTGGCGAATAGCCAATCGAAGTATCTTCCCAATCTGCTACCGTATATGAGGCTTTATCATCTTCTTCCGCCGCCTCTTCCTCGTCAATTTCTGACTGCTCCTCTGTAAGATCAGCAAGACCCTTGTTTTGCTTGAAGAGTCGGCCAAAACTCGAGAAGACGCTCTTCGCGGGCAGCCCATCAGGTCGAAGCCCATACGTCGGGTCGAAGTTCTCGAGCTCAGGTAGCGAACCCGTAGGTTCGGCAGGAGATGGGATAACCGGAGTCGATTGGACACTCCTAGATGTTCTCCGAGTAGAGCTTGCTACAGAAACACCGGTGATGGAGCGAGGATGCCCATATGAAAGTGCCCCCAGCGAGGGTGCACGCGCGAATGATGGTTGCGGCCCAACGAAGCCAGGACCAAATGGGGAGTTGGACAAATGCGACAGGTCCGGCGCGGAGGCAATGTCAAAGGGCCGACGCACCACCGGCGGTGGCCGTTTGCCTAGGTAAGGTGCTTCCACTTTTGCCTTGACCCATTGTTGGCTCAGACGATGAATGATGCCCGGTAGGTCCTCTCTGAACATTTGACGAAGCTGTTCTTCGATTTCGCGTTGTATGAATTTCTGAATGACAGCTATGGAGTCAAAGGTGCTGTTGATGTCGACATTTTGGAGAGGGTCGGTCTTGAATACGAGTGTGATACCCTTTTGTTTCGAGACGACAAGGACAACATACGAGTTGAGCCTGAAATGGGAAAGACGCAGAAGCATAGGTACAGCGAGTGGTTCTTTGGCCGCCAGCATTCCTCTCGAACCAGTCATGAGGTGTATATCGGGCTGCTTATGGTTCAGGGGATTCGCCTTGTGTACCAAAGGTCACTACGAGCCACGAAGTGCACAAAGTACAACCCATACCTGCACTTTGGTTTTGAGCACGAGATGAGCGTCACCAGCGTACGTGAGACGGAATATGCCTCGAAACTGGTCCACCGTGAGATCGCCAATGTCCCGAATTTCTAGTTCAGGAGGCTAGTGAAGGGTCAGCCTGGAGAATAGGTACAAAAGGTAGATACGCACCTGGGTGCCCATCTCCAACTCGACGACCTCGATCTTGTCGGCGATGACGGGTGGTTTGTTTCCTTTGTTGAGTGCGTTGTTGAGCATCTGGATTGCATCGGTGTGAAACTGGTCGGAAAAGCGGGGCCATTGGAAGGTGAACGACATTGCCGAGTGAACGTCTCGATGCAATGTAGTGCGGTGAGGTCAGTGGTCGCCTGTGAGCATCGTGTTGGTCGGCGAGAACGAACGTAAGTCGTACGGCGGTCACTAGTCACTGCCCCTCCGCTACTGCTACCATACCGAGCGAAACTAAACTTGGACCGGAGGTAAATCAATTCTAGTCCCATTACTACTACTCACACACTTGGTAGTAACCCGACCCGTCCTCGTCGCGCCTAGCAACGACAACATTTCATGTCACAGCTGGCGACGTCGACCAACCCATGAACGGCGTCCGTAGATTTCTCGGAGGCGGGTCCAACACACAACTACCACCACCACCACCTCTCCTGCAGCCCCAGCCTCCGCCCCCAGTCCCCGCACCATCACCGCCGCCACCTCCCCCACCTCCCGCTTCTTCGAAACCCTCCTGGCCATCTCAGGACTCCCGCCCGACCACCCCCACGGGTGGTAAATCCGCCACCACCAGTGGTACACCAGGTCTGGTCATCCGCAAGGAGCGGACCAAGCCGTCACAAGTGACGTCTCCCACGAACGGAAAAGTGCCTGGAAGTGCTTCTATCCAGTCCCCGAGGTCTGTGTCTACGCGTGCTTCGACACGCTCGTCACCCTCGGGCAGCATCGCGTCCTTTAATGTCTCCTCGCCGACGCGCAGACTCGTTCCAAATGGTAGTGCGTCCATCCTTGGCTCACCAACACCTTCCTCGTCCCGCGTGCCGCCTCCGGGTCTGTCGGAGAGTAGCGTCGGGTGGAAACGCACGTCTGGGTCGGTCAATATCCGAGATGAGCTCCTCATGAGCTTGCTCACCAGCGAAGCCGTTGTCGACAGTCGAGAGTGCGAAATACTCAGTGCCGAGGAAGTTGAAGACCTCAAAAAGGCACGTGGAATCAAATTGCTTCGCAATCGAACTGACACCATCCTATTTCAGGAGTACCTCGTCCTCAAGATCCGAGTGGCGGCGATGCAGAAAAAGCTTGAGCTCGAAACCAAGATCCGTGACGCAGCACTATCGCTGTCCAAGGTGAACGCAGCGTACAAACAAGTCTCGAAGCAAACAGAGGAACAGCTCGAGGCGGCCGAGCGCAAGGTCGCGGCGGTGCAAAAAGAACTATGGCGTGTGATAGAGCGGACGAGCGAGATACATCGAAAGCTGCTTGAACACCGTGCCGGGGTGCTGGGATACTCTGTACAAAAAATGGAAAAGGAGCTCCTTCCTACTGTGAATGGCGTATCTCAAACGCCTTCGAGAGCCCTCACGCCGAATCGAGCCTCGACCATTAGCTCACTGGCCAGTGCTCCATCTACCCCATCCAAGTTTGACGGTGCCCATTTATTCGCTGGACATGCAGATGCCCAAATGCCCAAATGCCCTCCTTCCGCGTCCGATGTTACTGCGCTCGAGGTCAACTTGCGCGCAGCCGCCGAGTCTCTCAATGCAGCAAACAAGAAGAACGCGGAGTTGGCACGCGAGCTGTCCCACCTCCGCCTGGAGAAGGAGCAAATAGAGACGACAATGAGCCTGGAACTCCAGAATGCGGAGGAGACGGTCACTGCACTAGAACAAGAGCTACCGCGGCTTGAGGAAATCCGAACGCGCTGCGACGAGCTGACCAAGGAACGTGTACAATGGGAAGACGACAGGCAAAAGCTGGCGGCGCGGGAGCAAGAAGTAGAGACGCTTGAAAGGCGACTCGAGGTGCTGGAAGAGAGGAGCGGCGAAGCCACGGAAATGGAGAGGATACTGGCTACAATTCAGGAGAAAGCTGACTCGGATGTACGAAAGAGGGACGAAGCGCTCTCGACTCTCCAGGTGGAGTATGAGGAGGCACGCGCAAATTGGCAGGCAGAAAGGACCGTGATGCAGGACGAGCTGGATCGGCTGAGAGAGGGCGGCGAAGTGCAAGCGGAGCTTGATGGCGCGTTCGAGGCCCTTCGTGCGCTGATGCAGCTCCACAATGTCGATCATACATCTAGGGATGCATCGCTGCGGGGTCTACTGGCCTCAGTTGGAACCCACCTCGAGAGCCTTTCTGCGATCCTGAAAGAACACTGTGATTCTCGGAATCAATTGCAGTCGCATTTCCAAGCAGAACTCGAGGCATCACGGCGAGAAAGGGACGATGCAAAGCGGGAAGCCCTCGCTCTGGACGCACGCGTGAAGGTTACTCTTTATGGTTCACTCGTGTTCAGCTTAACTAAGAATTCATTTTCAGGAACTGACCTCGCCGTCTGTCTACGCTGGTCCACCGATCGATTACAAGGGCGAAGTTGCTGATGTCGTTACACTCTTGCAACCAGTGTGGGCTGTTCTACCCGCCCCTGAACTCCGTTCGGCAAAGTTGTACACGCCGCGCCACCTCCGGGGGTCTTCCACAGCCTCTAGCCCGGGTGGCGCGCATTCCAAATCAGGTCTACCTTCCCTGTCTGACATGGACATTCGTTCCCTCAAAGCGCTTTACGACCCAAAGTCGCCCCAGGCTGCCGTCGGTGGTCCATTCTCCTTTGAAGCCTTCGTCGCGCGGGTCCAGGCCCTAGTGATCGACGACCGCGCATTGATCGAACGGTTGTTTCGATCCGCGCAAGCACACGACCTGCTCAAGAAAAACGCGGAACGTGCACGAAAGCTCGCTGAGGACAGTAATGTGGCGCTGGAGACGTACCAAAAGCAAGTCGCTACCCTCGACGATCACAACTACACACTACAACAGAAACAAGCTGCTCTGTACGTACTTTTCTCCATTGGTTCATTCCCATAAGGAAAAGAAGAAGAATTGTTGCATTTCATTCTTCTACTTTGTCCGCTGATCATGTTACTCATGGGATGCGGCGTAGAATGAATGAGATCTCGGAACTGCAAACCGCTCTAGATTGCACAGTAGCAGAGAAGAGGGACATGGAGATGCACGCTGCCGACCAAGCGGAAACATGTCGACAGCTGACAGAAGCCAACAACACGCTCAGCGCCAAGACCCTCACCCTTGCGCAAGAGGCGGTATCTGCTCCTGAGATGGTCCGCAAGCAGCTCGAGAACCAACTGGACGAATGCCAAAAAGCGCTCCGCGAAGCTCAGGAAGAAGTCGAGACTATGCGGACGTCAGAACAGGTGCAACGGATCGCGCTGTTGGACGAGCTCAACTCGATGCAGACCGAGAACGGGAACCTAAGGGCCCAATTGCGTGCGCTCAAGAAATAACAATAACTCTTGGTCGATTTCTCCTCATTCTCTCTCTTACGTCTCACTTGGGAGTGGGAGAGAGGCCTGGTACGCTAGTTGGTGGTTGATTGATCTCTGAGTCTTCTCTTGTTTAAAGATAATCCAACCTTCTTCTATCTTTTTTTCGGGCCTGGTTTTTGAATGCAGGGGCTAGAATGCGTATATACCTTTTATTTTCCCTCCTTTGCCCCTTGTTCTGCTGCCTGTCTCTTTCTTGTTCTCCCTCTCCGTTACTTTGTCTTTGCAGACTATCACAACAGAATATTTTCTTTTATTCCCCTTGGATACCCGCCTGATCCGATCCAACATCTGGGAAAACTGGCTTGGCTTTTGTTGCTGTGATCCCATCATTCTCTTATATCCCTCACATATCCAGTGTATCGACCTGCTTCCTGCACAGTCAATGTATCCTCACGTACTCGCTATCTAATCTGCTAATCCGAGCGCTCTTCCTGTCCTTTGGACCGTCGTGTGACTCGATCATAAAAATAGAAAGAGAAGGGAAGGAGAAAGAGGCTACGAAATACATTCTTGTACAACCACGGTCGGCCTCTTTGGAAAAAAAAAGTGTCTTCTTCCGCCACGCCGCTCTATCGCCTACCGATCGAATGACGTCCAGCGCATCCCATCTTACTTTTCCCGAGTCGCGCTGGAGGTAATAATATCGTTGACGCGAAAGAAAGGAAGAGAAAAGAAGACAAGGACGGGCTGGTTTGTCTGTAACCCACCTCCTATGCCCGCGGAGATGATGATCTTCCCGAGGAGCCGCCGTCGTCGGCGTGGGCGTCACCACCCCTTGAAGCAGATGAGAAAACACCACGGCGACCACCACTTGGCGCGCAGTTCGTCGATTTCGAATCTGTAGGTGGATGCGCGTAGACGGACGGGAGGTCCCTGTGTAGTTGAGTCGCGTGACGGAGACGGATCGGATGAGAGGTAACGTCGGGAGAGGAAGGGAGAAGGGATGCGTACACGTTGGAAAGTCCTCACTCACGAACCCATGATGCGATCTGATGGACGGAGCACGTGGATAGGAAGGGGGGATGAACGCGTGAACGGTCGGGATGGCGTGGAGCTAGTGAGTCAGGGGAAGAAGAAAGGGACATAGTGTGTGAGTGAGGGCGATTGGCCGTAGGGCCGAAGGGTGCGAGTGTGAGGCTGGTGTGGAGGAGGGCGCCCTGGGAGCCCTTTTTATAAGCCTTGTCCGAGAAGAAGGGTGTTGCTGGTACATCCCTTTCAAGTCGTTTTGGTGCTTCGTGATTCATGAGGGTTGCTTGGTTTTGCCTGCTACCGCGAGGCGATCGGTGGCAGGGGGAGTACAAATATGGACACGGACCGTAATTTACGTCTCTAAGAGCGTTGTCGTTGACATCCTGGGTGATCATCCCCGGGCAGGTCGGTGAGTGATGCATCACGTGGTTCGGTAGCTCGGGTATTCGTGCAATGTCGTGGTGCTTTTCTAGGCTACTTTATGGATTTGAAGGTCGAGAGATGGCGAGGGTGAGGGTTTTCCGCGGATGCCGAGTCATTCGTTTCGGGCGGACCACCTCCGGTGGGTAGATAGGATGGAAGACGGGAAACTCGAAGAACATTTTGCGCTGCCGTAAACGACCACCGAATGGACGAAGACGGTACACTTCGGGATGAGCGTGCGACGACATAGAGAGGCCCCCAGGGGTGCATGGACTATTGAAGATCTCATTAGGCCGATCGACACTATTGATGTCAAATTTTGGCTGCCGACGGTTGAGTAGTTTATGACGGAGCAGGTTGAATGCTTGGGGTCGAGTGCCTCGTCCTGGGTCCTGGGCAGATAAGCACTATTAACGCACCTTCGGTTTCTATCCGCGAAAGGAAAAATAAAGAAAGTGCACGTAAACAAACACCGTGCTGAACGCGCGCATTGATTGGATCCCCGGTCGAGGTGCCTCGCGACTGTACGTAGGGTGTTGCAAAGCTGGCAACGTCAGGGAAAACCCGGTGTATCAAAGTAGTGAAGGGACGTGTTCAAGGACGGGAGCTGCTTTGAGATGTGTGTCATGTTTACTGGAATGATCAATATGTTCAGGAGCACGTCGCAGTCATGAGCCCTCGTTGTCTAATGGCTATGACGTCAGACTTCTAAACAGATTATCTGGAGGTTGTGGGTTCGAGTCCCACCGGGGGCTTTACTTTTATTTCCTTTTGAGTATTTGTCAATTTAGCAACAAACGATATGTCATTGTACAATCGGATGTTTTTTGCTTTCTTTGCAGAGTCGTCCACAACTATCGACGATGGATGGATCGTATGCGCCGGAGAAAGGGCATCAGTGGACCCTGTGGCATTGCGGGGGGCCAAACTCATATCTACGTGTTTGCATTATCCATGCTACGCCTTATCAATAGTCAGTTCGAGCGGTGGATTTATGTAGACTTCGGGGTCTTTTTGAACCAGTTTGATCAACATAGCCCGCTGTTGCATTGCGATGACACGTAAAACTTCACCCGTCTCGGGCCTTAATCAACGTTGCGCGGATGAAGGGGGGGACGATAATCACCTCCGACGCTCCCACTGAACCGAAATAGGACATATACATAATGACGTGTGAAAGGTCATTTTCTGCGCATCCACACTTTGACTGTCGAGCACAGTGTAAGCTGGTGCGCCTTGCCACGACTGCTTGTGGGGCGGCGGCGGCGCATTGTTCATTGCCGGTTGGAAGTCCGAGACCGATTGAGACCGTTGCTGTGCTGGTTCACATCTGCCGTCAGCAAATCACTACATATGGTGGGTATATTGTTGTTTCACCAGGATATGGGAATGAAAGTTAATTTGACGACTGCGCCGCTCTAGGACCATGGCCAACTCAGAAGCGCCACGGCTGTGATTTTTTTCGGGGTCAATGGATTGCATGCGTTTGCGAGTCATGCATGTGGGGGCCACTTGGCGTGACTCAGTGGCCGGTGGTCATATCAGCTGTACGGGCGCGTAACGTTCACGTCAGTACTCGAAGGAACGTAGTATAGCGCGCCAACTCCGGGCTGTTCGGACGGTGGTTGATAGCCGCTTAGGTAGATTCTATTCTACATAGAGGGTCCACCGCACGACATACTCTGGCACGATGCCTCGCGCTGGGGGGCTGTCGTCGCACGAGTGGCCAGGAACGGGATCGAGCGGGGCGCTGGCCAGACGCGGAAGCAATGGCGCATTCGAATCCGCGAACGTCTGATATTATTTTCCCACGGTGAACTGCTGGGTGCGACACGATAACTCGGTGCCCAAATTCAATGCCCGCTCCCACACATCCACGCAAGGGACGGCAGAGCTCTCCAACGCTTCTTGTCTACTTTCCACCATCCCCCCAATGGAACTCTCCCCGCAGTCTCGCGGTACCCCTTCCCGCAGAGGAAGGTCCCCCCGCACACCCGCTCACGGCGCTTCCCGCTCCTCGGACGCCTTACCAACCGACTTTCAGAATAAACCCTCCGATACCTTCACATCTTGTCTCTCAATCCCAGTAGAGGGCGCATTTCCTGTCTCCTCCCAAGACGATCCGCCGTCCGCCACTCTTTCCCGCATGTCCGAACATTCTGCCTCTTCGTCCAAGCGGGCCCCTCGCAAATCAAAGACACACGCCCTCGCAGCCCTCCACTACCACGCCGCCTCACACGATAACGACGATGCCGCTTCGCAAGACATATCAGACGATTTTTCTGGCGATCCTACCCCAATTTCTGTTTCGCCTTCTCTCGACCTCTCGACCGTCAAGACTTCGAGTCCTAGGAATCAACCAACCCGAACGTCCCCCCGGCCCTTTGGCTTAGAGGATTGCCCTGTCTTCTATCCTAGTTCGGATGAATTCAAGGACCCTATGACCTATATTCGCTCGATCTCCGAAAAGGCCCTCAGCTATGGAATTTGCAAAGTAGTTCCCCCCGTTGGCTGGAAAACGCCTTTCGTCACTGATACAGAGGTTTGTGTCATCATTCCGCATTTTTCTAATTTTTTCGTCCGCCTCGTTCTAACGTTCATTCATTTCCGTCAGACCTTTCGCTTTAAAACTCGATTGCAGCGCCTCAACTCCATTGAGGCTTCATCTCGTGCAAAGGTTAATTTCCTGGAGCAGCTTTACCGCTTCCACAAGCAGCAAGGCAATCCACGTGTCTCCGTGCCCACGATCAATCACAAACCCCTCGATCTCTGGCTTCTCCGCAAAGAGGTCCACGAGCTCGGTGGCTATGACGCAGTATGTGTCGCGCCGTGACTCGCTGATTTTTCCCACCGCTAACTCGCGCGATAGGTCACGAAGAAGCGGAAATGGGCCGACCTCGGCGCTCTCCTCGGCTACAGAGGCGTACCCGGCTTGTCTACCCAAATCAAGAGTTCCTATACTCGCATCATTCTACCATACGAGCATTTTTGCGAACGAGTTCGGAATTCGCCCACGCTGTCGACTTCGCCAGGGGCAAATCGTGATCCTCACCTCAAGACCCACACTAACATTCAAACGACGCGAATACGTAACGGGCACAGCCGCGATGCCACATCTCCGCCCTCTAGTCCTTTAACTTCTTCCTCGAGCGTCCTTTCCGACCTTCCAGACGACGGCGATTACAGGGAGAGGAATGGCTCCCGCACGGAAGGTTCGAGCTCAAGACGGAACACAAAGTCGACATCTCACGACCAAAACTCTCGTGCGCTTTCATTTCTTTCTGCCGTATTCGACTCACCAAACTGGGTTCCGAGTAGCCGCACGGAAGCGACGCAATGTCGCCAGCCGAATGTCTCCGACATCACCTACGTCACCTGCAGATGACGACATGAAATTAACTCAGGAGGTAAGTGTCTGAGCGATGTGAGTTAGTCGACTTACCTTCTTACTCTGAGATAGCAGGCTTGTGAAGTTTGTCAGAAGAAAAACCACGAGGAGGAGATGCTTCTATGTGACAATTGTGACTGTGGTACGGCGAATCTTTATTGTTATGTGTCTTGGACATGTCTCACTTTCTAAAGGCTTCCATATGTTTTGCCTAGATCCACCATTGGCCTCGATTCCAAAGGATGAATGGTTCTGCCACACATGCTTGTTCGAGACAGGTGGCGATTTTGGTTTCGACGAGGGGGAGGAACATAGTCTCTCTAGCTTCCAAGCCAGGGATCTAGAGTTCCGCCGTAGGTGGTGGGCGTCCCATCCTCCTGTCCACAAGACCCCACCGGATCTCAATGATTCCACCGTTAATTACGTCGGTAACACTCTGGTGACCGAGAGTGATGTGGAGAACGAGTTTTGGCGACTTGTTCAATCCCCGAACGATACGGTTGAGATTGAATACGGTGCCGACGTCCACTCGACCACCCACGGCAGGTATGTCGCAGATGATCTTTTTTCGCGATTTTCCACCGTTGAACATTTTCGTTACCTCGACGGCAGCGCTATGCCGACAATGGAGACCCATCCACTTGATGCCGCCTCCAGGGATCCTTGGAATTTGAATAACATGCCTATTCTAGCGGATTCCCTTTTGCGATTCATCAAATCAGACATTTCGGGTATGACCGTGCCATGGACTTATGTAGGAATGGTGTTCTCCACTTTTTGCTGGCACAACGAGGTGCGTTTCCGCCACCCCCTGTCATAAAGACCGCAGTCGTAATGGCTTGCGTAGGATCATTATACGTACAGCATTAACTTCCGTGAGTATCGCGTCTTCGTTTCATTTCAGAGGTGGCATGATTGACCACATTCATAAAGAACATTGGGGGGAGACAAAAACTTGGTACGGCATCCCAGGAGAAGATGCGGATAAATTCGAAGCCGCGATCAAGAGCGAGGCGCCGGATCTGTTCGAAGCACAGCCGGATCTCCTTTTTCAGCTTGTAACACTGATGAACCCGAAGCGCCTCACTGATGCTGGGGTCCGCGTGTACGCATGCAACCAACGTGCAGGTGAATTTGTCATTACTTTCCCGAAGGCGTATCATGCAGGATTTAATCATGGAGTACGTTTTACACGCGATTGATCGATCATACAATATTGATTTTGTGCGGCTCTAGCTTAACTTCAACGAGGCCGTCAACTTCGCGCTTCCCGATTGGTTGCCTTACGGCCGCGAGTGTGTGCAGCGTTACAGAGAGCACAGAAAGTTGCCCGTGTTCTCTCACGACGAGCTTTTGGTCACCATCACACAACAGTCGGCATCCATTAAGACGGCATTGTGGTGAGTCATCATTCATGCAGGCGCGTTTTGTTATTCTCCGCTAATATGTCCTACTATAGGCTGGAGCCGAGCCTGAGGGAAATGACCGAACGCGAACTGGCATCACGCCAAGTCGCTCGGACCACTGGTGTGGTGGAGCGGCTCGAAGAGGAGGACCGTCCCGAAGACCAGTACCAATGCGTTTACTGCAAAGTCTTCTGCTACCTCTCGCAAGTTACTTGCCACTGCAAGAGCGAGGTGGTCTGCATCGAGCATGCGAAGCACCTATGCGATCATCCCATAAACCACCACGTGCTACGACTGCGGTTCTCGGATGTGGACCTGCAAGAAAGCCTTGGCAAGGTGGCCGAACGGGCAGCCATTCCAGCCACGTGGAAGGCCAAGCTTCAGAAAGCCTTAACAGAGAGTGACGTACCATCGCTCCGCTCCCTTCGGGCGATCATGACCGAGGGTGAACGGATAAATCACCACCTCCCTGAGTTGGCTTCGCTCAGGAAATGCGTGAACCATGCGCAGGAGTGGCTCGATACTGCCAACACTTTTATCATCCGCAAACAGAGCCGCAAACGTTCCCGGCGTTCGCGCGCCCGGCTTCCGCTCGAATGCCGGGACCCCGGCGACAGACCAGACCGAAGCCTGGAGGATCTCTATGCTCTGCTAAAGGAGGTCGAGACTCTTGGTTTTGACACCCCAGAGATTAGTCAACTTCGGAGGTTGGCGCAAAAGTCGGAGGAGCTCCGACACAGGGCTATAACGCTACTGAAGGACGCGAGCTCTATAGGCAATCGCGACGCATTCCTCAATGAATGTGAAGTACTACTCGCAGAGGCCTCCGACATCAACGTCCACATCGAAGAGATTCTCGAGGTCGAGAAGATCGCGGCTCGTGAGCAGCTCTTGGGGGAGCTCGAGGTAAGAGCGGACGATAACACCGTCACGTTGGAAGATGTCCGCGTCCTCCTCACACGTGTCCAATCCTGCGATCTGGGCGGAGACAACAAATTTGTGGAGGCGTTGCAGTCGAGACAACGTGCTGGTGATGAGTGGGGGGAAAAAGCGAGGCAGGTCCTCGACCAACCTTACAAGACGGTCGAGGAACTCGACGAGTTCTTCCACACGGATCCTGCTGTCCCCGTCGATGCAACGATTTATGACCGACTGCTATCCGCTCGGAACAAGGCCAAAGACTTCGAGAAGCAGGCAAAGGCGTGGTTATTACCGGATAATCAGGGACCGAAGCCGAAGGGATCGGAGGTTATGAGGTTCGTGACCCGCGCACAGAAGGACTTTGATATCCCAGCCATTCGAGATCTCAAGCAAACCGCCGAGTTCGCGCTTGGCCTCGAGGATCGTTGCGAGACTATCTTGCGCAATCGCTATCAGCACCAGGACGAGACTGACATTTTCGACATGATGAAGAAGTGGAAGACCTATGCTCGAGAACATCTCTCGATGTTCTCATTGCCTATCTTTGAGAAGCTGGATGCCCAACTTGCCTTGCATCAAAAGTGGTTAGAGGACTTGCCGTGGTATTGTCCTCAGCACGGCTGTGCTCACGGTCAGGGAATCCTTGAAGACGTCATCGAGTCTACAAGATCCGAAGATGACCTCCCCCCAAACGACGAATATTTTACCTGTATCTGTACAGCGCCTGTTCGCCCACCACTCCCTGGCACGCAATCCGATGCAGTTCAATGCGACCACTGTTTCGCACGTTTCCATGGTGTCTGCGCTGCCAATGGCGGATCGTGCCCATTCTGCGATCACCACCATTGGAATGGTGCCATTCACAAGGAACGAAGCTGGCACTTTTGTTTCCTACCCCAAATCCTCATCTCTGCCCCCGACATTACCAAGAATTATTCGGATGCATGGAAGCAATTGGAGATTATCGTCCATCGCGTCGACCGCTTGTCATCATTGATTGGACACTTTTTGACGTATGCTTCCCAGCATGGCAACCAGCGCCCGGAGTATATCCCACAGGTGCGCCACTATATGCGGAAGCTGTACAAGATCCAATTCGCAGTGTCTCCCTCGCGGGAGGTCTCCTTTGGTCTTGACCTTGCTGGTCTACATCGCATACTTGCTGGCCAACCGACACCGATTCGTGCTCGCAGGCGGAGAAAGCCACGGTTTACGTTCGGGCAGGACACTGACAAAGATTGGCTCGATGGAACCCGGTGTATATGCCGAGGCCGGACGCCGTATCTACTCAACTACCCGACGGTGGAATGCGAGCACTGTAACAGGCGGTATCATGCTGGATGTGTCTTCTTCCCCGTCGATGCGGCCATGGGACAGCATCAAAATCGGTTCATGTGTCCGCTGTGTTGTTTACGCAAGAAACGACCGTATATTTATTCGGAAGTACGGGTGAAGCATATTGGTTCGTCAGGTTCCATTTTATTTTCTTTGCGGAGAAAAAAATCTAATTTTGTGCTATAGATAACCAAGAGCAAGACACGTATGTCAATACCAGTGCCATGCTAGACAGCCCCAGCAAGGAAATTGTATACACCAAGATGCTTCCGC
>JBBPKI010000205.1:0-33892 GCA_038089155.1 Nevesoporus exiguus
GACCTGATGGAAAGGATTGAACACGGTCCTGAGGGCATCGCAGAGCTCAAAGCAAGGTTAATTAGCGTTCAAAGATACGTCGAGCATCTTTTCCACAACCACGATACAGACAGCGACGACCGCTCCATGGAAGACGTTCATGGATCAACATGCTCCCCTCCCTTGCTCCATTCGGCACATTCATTAGCTAAGCTGGGTTATGAAACCGAATCGGACGATTTCGTACAGCCTGTTACCGCTGCTAAGACGCAGCCTGGACCTACAATAGCACCTGGAGGCACGTCGACATTCCTTACCGCAGGCTTGGGCTCAAGCAGCCCTCACCGGGACCCATTTGAACCGAATATTATCGTGGGTCGGCCCCTTGGGACTGGGCCCCAGGACCCCGAGATAAGCATGGGCTTCTCGCCGATACCGCAAGCGTCATATGAGCCCTCCCGAAGCCCCTCCATATCGTGCCATCCCGCGCTACGAGCAACAGTCGAGTCATATCAGGATGCGTCCTTGGAATCCTCGATGAGCCAGGCGGGTGGATACCACTCCCATCGCGACCGCAGTCGAAGTGCGGAGGGAGAGCGGCCCCCGAAGCGCGTCCGCCGTTACAGCGATTCTATCGTGGCAAACCGCGCCGATAGATTAAGCAGGGCCACACCCGAGTCCGCACGACGGGGGCAAAATCGGGAAGCGCCAGGTGATGACGATACAGAGATGGCCGACGACGCGATCCACCAGGTAGGACTCTCGCTGGCGCGCGTTGTGGTGGGTCTCTGTCGCGACCGATATCGACCGCCGACAGTTGGGAAAGAGGAGCGCGGCGTTGGGATGACTGCGGCCGAACTCGGGGACGTGCTTGACGTGAGTGTTTTCGCTGCTTGCCCAGTCCCGCGTCTTTGGTTCGCCTTCCTTGTCGTACGTCTGAACCCTCGTGGCCTCGACCCTGATCGTCCTCGCCCGGGGTGATCAAAGTTGGGTTCTGTGGGTTGAAATATGGTGGCGAAAATCGCGACGGCCATGATGGCCGCCTCCGGTGAGGGGTACGCGGTCCCAGCGACCCGCATCGACATGACGTAGGGGGAGGTCATGTGCGCACCCAGGACAATCCGGACCGCCACAGCGAATACCACTTCCTTGGCTCCTGCTTCCTCACAGCAAAGCGGGCAAAAAAGACTCCCTTCTCTCCCCGTCGGGAAGTCGTATGGATTGGTTTTTCCCGCTCTCGTTCCCTGTCAGACTACGGTCAGATTGGGGCCGAAAACTTTTCCTATCGAAGTCTCGTCATGTTTGTCCATGACCATCATCATCCCCCTTTTCGTTTTCCTGTGGAGAGCGGAGATGAGCTGATCGCCGTCACTCCTAACACATTATCCTGGTACCCGCTGGCATACATGTAACCGGGTTCATGGTAACGTTCATATCCAGCCGCACAATTGTCCTTTGGTGGATCCATTTTCCCTCTTTGTATGAATGCCCCCTTCTGATCCATTTCCTCTGGCTCGTAAACCCTGTGTTTCCACGGGCCGCCGCGCCTTCGACGTCCTTGAGCGAGATGTCACGGGTGACTCGTGAGAGGCAGATCATCTCCACAAGCGCACCATGCAGTGATGGCGCTCTCGTCACCGATCAGCAGATGGTGTCCATCTTCCATTGTTCCCAGAATCGCTCGGGGGACCTATTGTCCGCTGAATTTGGCAGCGAGGCCCCTGTGACCAGCGATGGCTATTTTTTTTCCATTGTTCTCTGGCGCCTGGGCGATCATGCGCCATTGTTTTTTTTTTTCGGGCGCGTAGGACGTAAACTCAATATGCGAGGGGTCCCGCTGTCGTGGTGGCATTGTTTCATACTTTCGTTTCGCGGTGCATGTCGCGGCGTTAGATGGGGCACTCGGACGCGTAACTGACGGCTCGTCTTTGTATAGGAAACACCCGACTGTATGCAGCGTACGCGGAGTGCTCTTGTTTTGGCGATCAGCGAAAGATCAGTCGTGGAAAGCTGCGCAGCCTGCTGGGCTACCGTTCTAGGGGGTGCTGATGACGGATGAATTCGGGACCGTTTTTGGGGATCTAGCAATCGAAACAAGACACGTATGTGACATCTGTACTTTGTGAATGTCATGCATCAGAGTGACGCGGGAAGCGGAAGATGGCGACCCGTCTGGTGTATCATGATCAAAAGGAGGGGACGTCTGGCGATACGAAGCCATTGGGGCTTCATAATCAGTCGGGTAGGTCGCATCGGGCACGCCACGCCCGATTCGAAGGCGTCGGTAAGCGAGGTGACGACAGCTGAGCTGAGCAAGTGACTAGGACAGGGTGCTTCGAGCGTTGCTGTATTGAGTAACGATATTGCGTGAGCCTGGACTGCGGAAGCACTGGCAGCATTTGGGTGTTTTGATGCGAGACGTGTGCTCACTAGGGACGCCGTGACGGGACGCTGGCCAGAACGAACCAAGAAATTAATCATGATAATTATGGCGGTACGACGACACCAGTCAACCGCGATAATTAGCAGTGACACGAGGGTACGGTGGGGGACACCGGTGATCGGCGGACAACGACAAAGAGCAGGCATGCCGTGGTGTTTTAAATTTTTCATAAGGGAGTCAGTCGCTAGTTGGCTCCGTTACTCCGGTGTGGGAGCGAGCAGAGGGAAGGGTGAGATCAGGAACGGGGGGGCAAGAGGGTACCTGTCGGAGGGGTGCCACGCGTGGCTGAGAACGGAAATAGACATATGGCGCCCATGGGATAGAACAGGGAAGAAGACATTGCTTGCCATGTACTGTACTATACTTTGGCGAGGGTACACAGGGTGGTGGTAGTACTGCAAGTAACGGTCATCTGGGGGAAAATCGAACTCAGCGTAAAGTGCTCGCGAGTGGCGTGTGGACGAGAAGTAGGGTGGTAGATGGACGCGCTCCGCCGCCGAGAGAGAACTCTGGCTGGGATTCGTGTCGGAAGAGACCTCAGATTCCTGCCATGGGATCCGTCGGGAGCTGAACGGGGGGCATGGTGGTGACATGCTCGCCTATTCCTGAGCCGGTTCCGTGATCAGAGCGTTCCTGTGATGGCATGGTTCGAGTTGGGCTGAGGCTGGGGCACCGTCGTCTGCAGCAGGGTGGCTTCGCGAAGGCCCCCTCGTTCGACGTGGGTGTTAGTGCTGCGCCGTCCGTTATTGTGCTTGCCACGGTTACCAGGAGGTGTGAGATGACTCGTACTCTGTGAAAAATAAATAACAAAAATAAATAAATAAATAGATGCATTACGGAATATGTGCTCGATCGACGATAATGAAAAAGAGGTGTAAATTAAATAATTGAATTGGCCAGGAAAGGAGAACAAGGGTCGTCCTGATATAGTATGGCAAGATCTGTAATCTGGATCTTGGAGGGTCTCGAAAAGGCAGTCGAATATATAAGAAGGGGGAGGGAAACATTCGTCCTCCTGCACGCCCTACCCCGTCCGCCTTTTTTTTTTCTCGTCCCAGAGTCTCTCCTGCTGCACCCTCCGCGCCGTGGCCATGGACGTCGACTGGTGTCTTTCCTGCGAGCGCAAACTTGTGCGTGCTTTGCCCTCCTCCCCCGCATATTCCCCCTTACATTTCCCACAGGACGACCTCCCATCTACTTCGGGCCCATACTGTTCGCCAGAGTGTCTCTCCTACGCTCAGCCCTCCACCTCCCTCGTCGTACGCCCGCCTCCCACCGCTTCGTCCAGCGCGCATCGCATCCGCCAGTGGGCCCGTGCAATTCCCCCTCATATTCCCGCTGGTGCACCCACACTCCCCTTTGCGGATCTCCCGCCTCCTTTCCCCTCTCCGCTCCCCTCAGAGCGGACCCCTTCCCCCCGCCCACGTCACCAGCCGACACCGAAGCTTATCGAGCGCACGGCCGCATCCACGCCCCTCCCCACACTCTGCATCTCGTCGCCTGCACACGTCCGACCCCCTCATCCCGTACGACCTCTGTCTCACTCCTATTCGCGACCGTCCAACACGACCACCTGCATGAGCGAGGCCAGCACATCTCTGAGCTCGCTCCTCAGCGAGCCCATGGTCGCGACACCCGACGAAGATGTCTCCTTTGGTGCAAACATTGGTGCCCTCGTTCGCTCCTGGGTCAATGGCGACCGTGCCAACAGCGCAAAGAGCGCAAAGGAGGACTATGTGATCGAGAAAGTCACCGATTATTTTCCCTCTCTTCCTCAGGCGAAGAAGTCTTTACCTCCTCCGTCGTCTAGAAAATCGAAAAAGACGCCCCCTCAACTTCCCGCCCCCGCTTCCCATCGTAAACAGACCGCCAAGAAAGCGGCCCCCGCCGTAGAGAGACATCGTTCGACTTCCACGCACTCGCACACTCCAACCCCTGTCATCTTTCCTTCTTGCCGAGCAACCGAGCTGGACTGGGTCGACGCCGAGGACGAAGAGGAAGACGAGATGGTTGTCGCTCCTCAGCCGCAATACCACCCCGCGTATTGTCACAAGTACGTGCCTCAACGCGAAATTGACCTCGTCCACTGGTCCCATGCACCCTCGGTTTGCTCTTCCGTCTCCAGCTCCGACTCGTGCGTACTCCTCATGGCCCCCAGAGGTCGCAAGAGTACTGGCACGATCGCGGCATGATTTACGTTCAATATTCGTATCTGTTGTTTTTCCTCTTCAAAAATCGGGACGCTTTTACTCCGAGTCGCGACGGGTTTGTACACCGCATCTTCTTCGCCCTGGTTGCTACCACCCTTTTCTCTTTCTCTGTATGACGATGCTCGAATCGAGCACGCACGACAACGATCCTTTCATTTGTTCCAAAATTATCACGTAACAACCACACTCATTTCCTTCTATTTCTCATCAACCTCACTCACACTTGTATATACATGCATATACACATAGATAGAGTCGTCTCCCTTCTTTGCATGCTTTCTCGCATAGACATCTCCCATATCTCTTTCCTTCTCCGGCCGTTCAGACCGAGAATATGGCATTGATTTATTGTACGATAGAGCCCGCGTGCTGCGGATGGATGGAATATTATTCGAGTTCTTGGATTTATCTGGATCGTGGGGGATTCATTGACTCGGAATGACTTGTCTGTGGCAGCACATGGTAACGAGGTGCGATCGGTTCAGGCAAGTCGTGTTTGCGGCTCTCTCACAGCATTACCCCTTCGTCATAGGGTGGTGGAGCGGCACAGCACCGGAATCAAGCAGCTGGCGAATGCGCCCACGAAGTTCGTGTGTACCATCAGACGAGAAGGGCATAATCGGAACACTCGAAGCGCCTAATTTCAGGGGAGGCAAGTGGGTTTCACGCCTATCGACCGACGTTCGGAGGCACGCACGAGTAAGCGTCAGACACTTTCCCTCGAGAATGCGTCGCGGGAGACGGCGGTTGAAACGCACAGTCCTCGTTATGGTTCGCACCTTGCCATACACTCGGGCGTGGGGACTCACGAGGACGGCGTTATACGTTCACTTTCGGCCGAAGCGCGATGCTGTGACGCCCGAACATCTTAGAACCCTGGAGAACCAAGGGCCACGTATTATTGTATGCAGCGCTTGCACAGGAATGCCCACGAGCGTGACTCGAGAAAGTGCCTTCCGTGGGTGCTAGCACCAAACCATGCCTAGTCAACGGGAGTTTCGCCAGCCCCAATTCAATTTCACCCATGTGTCCGCGTGAGACTGAGGGGGAAGCGAAGAGGGCAAAAATTGTCCCACCAGCGACCAAAATGGTCTTTCCCGCCTCTGACCCACCGCGGTGACTTTGGACAGCTTCCTGTGGACTCCGAGTGCGTACGCGCGCCAAACATGGTACAAGGTTTGAATACAGAGTCTCACGCATCACAGCCTGAGATACCCCAACGCCTTCCCATGACGCATCTCGTAGGATGTCGCACAGCAACACACACATACACATGCGTCCCTCGTAAACCAGCTATCATCTCTCAGACGAGCCGCGCGGAAAACCCGAGGCGAAGAGCGATTGAGAGGTGAAACCGAAAGTTGATGAAGCTTACGTGAATAAAATAATGCTACGCCGCCGACGGTTTTCGAGATGCATGTCTGCATTGACGCGCGCGGCGCGTATCGTGTGGAGATGCCGCCGCCTCGTTCGAACGATGAGTAATTCAGACCTCGGCTGTTTGAGGTCGGCGAGGCGGTACCAGATACTGCACCCGACTCGACATCGGTACGGACTCACCATGTCGCCTACCCGCGGAGGTTGGCGGGAGGATTCGTCGGGCAAGTATTTGGTCGGACGGGTGCAATCCTGGTTCAGCATGAAATGGGTCCGTCGACGTGCTATCATTCAGCCCCACCTTCCGACTACAACCATGATCCTGTAGGTCCTTCGCACTCGCCCATGGTGCGCATGGAATATCGACTCCAAAAAAGAGGCGGTCACCGGTCACCTATGATCGCCGCACAGTCGAAACGAAGGCCAATATGGTTACAAAACAGTGAAACATGGCGCAATAGCGCCGCCGTTCGACGACCGTGGGCATGAAGGGGAGAGGGGAAGTACCAAGGTGCGTCAGATTGGTGTTATCAGATCTGCATATGCTCCCGCGGGTCGTCTATTGTTAGCGACGCGGCACAGCGTTCAACGTCTCCTCGTGTAACTGTACGTCGCACGATGGATCTATTGTCGACGGTTTGTACCAAGGGTTCAAACGTTCGCCCCTCGCTGCGATACACGTTCTCGGTCACCATTCTTTCGACCTGTTGCCACCAGCGAGGCTCGCCGCACGCCCTTCATTTTGAGTTGAGCGGTGATATCGATCATGTTCGTCTGCGGGACCCTGATGGTGCGATATGGTCGTTAGGACGCACAATACTGGCGTCATGGTCCTAAACCTGTTCCGTTCTGCATGCACAAGTGGTGTATAGCAAATGCTAACCCAATCTTGAGGTGTATGGAAACATTCTTCATCTGTAAAGGATGGTATTTGGCAGGATAAATGTGATCGACGTCGTACGCCACAATGATAGTCACTGGCATCGCCTTGCTCATCGCAAGTTGTCCGCTAGACTCGCAACTTGAAATCAGGCAACGACCATCAAGTTCGCATCAGTCGTACAGCTTCTCCCGCCAACAGTATGACAGATTTCCTCATCGGTAACAAGTCCACCGCACGAACGACGATCCTCCTATCTCGGACATATCGTCGAGCAGCCCTGCGGCGGTGTACGTACGACCACATCGGAACAACGGTATACACGCTCGATAAGCCGCGACCCTCGTCTGAAACGTTTCGACCAAGATTCGCGGGCATTTGGAAGAACTGATTAGGGGCCCAGCGAAATGCCGCCACTCTCGACAGATGCACACGTTCGAGAAGCGAGATCGTGTAGGCGTGCTGATGGCAGGCGCGTCGTGTCACCCTTGCCTCTTCCCCCCCCTCTTCGAGTCGGCACAGAGCACATCAAGGGATTCAGGGATGAAGCCCCCGCCGGGGCCGACAATTGATTTATTTTTTAATGGACGAAGCCGAGTTACAGCCCCTGGCCTGGTCTCGACTGTTCGGCACTGCCCTTACCCGACCCGCCGGGTGACGCACGGTAAACAGAAAGAAGAACGAGATCCGCAATATGTCCTCAAAGAGGGAGAGACCCACAGTGTACGCATTCGACGCACGGTCGTGGTCGCGACCTGGTGATTCTCGTCACCGTGCTTGGTGCTGCGGTCAAGCCGGGAATGGGTAGGGTCCTTATTGTCTTCTCCGCGTGACGCTATCTCAGGCCCCAGGGACTTCATGCCAAGTATACCGGGCCAAGGTGCGCCGCCATCACGTCAACGCGGTCAAGACGGGGCTGCATCGAACGTCGTAGCCAATTCCGCACAGCATGACGCCCTTCACTATGTGACTGCATCGCAACCAATCGACCAGACGTGCACCATTTTGTGCACACGTGCGATCACGCGTCCTCCAGGTCGACTTCAGGGGGATTGCTTTTTCACTTTCTCCCTTTGATGTTTCCTTTTGCGGCCAAGACGCCTCAGTTCCGTATGGCGAGGTGGCTGCGGTCTGGGCTCGTTGTTTGCGGGTACGGCAGCATATGCCAGTGGTTATGAACACGAAATGTGTCTTGACAACCCAACACTCGGAGATAGCGCGAAAAAAGTGCGGCACGTCAATTCGGTGCCGCAACCGTAACGTCCGTGTCCAGTAGGCGACGCTCTTCGCCTCCGATTTCGCTTCCTTCATAGACGACCACCCATGGAAGAGCAAACGGCCACGACGCACGTTCAGGGAAAACGAACTGCCTTGGTCCGCATCTTCCTGCATTAGAAGGTATCGGGATGCCATAGCACCGATGGCTTCTGGTCATACAATTAATTAGCCTTGCACAACCTCGCGCGACGACCTCGCGGTCCAAGCGGTCGGCGTGGGTTTTCTCGGCATGTACGGAATTACTCGATGACTGATGACGACGCTTTTGCAAGTACGGCTGAGCAACTAGGGGGCTAGGAGTCCACAGCTTTTTTTAATTCAAGCCCTGAAATATCAGATGGCGGCGTGGGTACGGCGCCCATGCTGGCAGGCTGCATGCGGCGCAGAACTCAGTGAGCTTGCTCACGATGGAACGTGTCACGTCGACCGACGCAGACGTTCTAATCCGTCTGTCAAATCCTGCCCCCAAAAACTTTTTTGGTCCGTCCACTCTCCACTGTTCACTACCCACGCCTCCCGGAGCATGTCCGTTGGGGCGCGCTGTGCTCACGTCGCAACAATGCAAATTCGGGTCAGGTGCGCAAGATCCCCAACGGACAGTCAAGGTTATGGTTCCGACCTGGTTTAGTCAGCTTGAGCACGAGGGCCCTATCCCTTTCAGGGCTTCGGAGAATGGAGACGCAATTGTAGGCGCGCCCTTCATGATCGACCTACGCGCCGACAGCGCGCGATTGTCATCCAAATAAAGAAATGCAGGTACTCGCTCACGTTTCGTCGGCAAGAAATCAACATATGCATTCGTGAAAATGGTGCTTATCCTACGAAGCGCACGCATGCCAGGCTACCTGAACGCGCAGATTCGGCGGGTTGCAAGGGCATAGCGAGCACACAGCCTTGTCCTTTACCAGTCTCAATTGGGAAATATTTTGGGAAGACGCTCACCGAATGGGAAGACATTGGGCAACCGGTTGAGCATGGAACACCGGATCCGCCCCGCTGGTGACATCTCGGCTCCTGGGAAGACGGTGCAGATATCAATACGTCGGGGTGGAAGAAAGTACCGACGCTAGCGCCGCGAATGGTGGGATACCGTGCGCCACGGACGAGCCTGGCGGGAAGGAGCCACTGGAGCGACTGTGCGGTGTGCGGTGATTGCATCTGTCATGTCGTCAGTGCAATTGAGTTCATTTGGCAGATGAAATGTAGACCGCCACTAACCCTAGTCGGTTCCGGGTGTGATGCGTGCCCGTCAATGTCACACTCTAATCGAACGCCTCTGAGGGCAGAGTTAACTTTTGCAATCGGTGCGCTCGACCTTTTTTCACGGTTGAGGAGGGGGTTCGTCGATTCGTGACTTCGTATCAATACGGCCTGGATGCGATCAAGCCCCCCCCCTTCCCCAGGCATCTGACAAATGCAAGTAGATATGCTGGGGGTATTCCAAAGTAGTCAGGCGCTGAATATTTCCGGTGCAGGATGACACACCTGCGAATAACCTGTTAAGCTTAGCCATGGTCATTCAGAGACATCTTGACCGTGTTAAAATCATGACTAGCTAAGTGGGTTATCCTGGTCAGGTGTTTGGTATGCGCTTATCAGGCAGGGTCCCTTACGAGCCAAAATCGGTACCCACCTCCATATGTGCGATCACGGATTGATCATGACAGAACCTTGAAAATGCTTCCGCAATCTAATCCACATCAGGCACTATGGGAGCGAGTCGAATATTTAATTCTAACAGCGTCGGGATGGGTTCCATGGGATACAAGTGAACATTGTCGGCGGGAGCCGGGAATGAGAAGCCCTTGGTGGAGCATCCATCGTCATCGGTGACGAAATTGAGAGACGATGTTGCGTGTGCACACAAGTTGGGGGTCCTATAATCAGCTCCATACTATCCACAATATTTTCTGTGATGTCTACCCACCAGGGCAAGAAAATGGCACGGCTGGTCGTTGGTGGGTATACGGTCGGGTTCACAGCCCTGGCAACAGTCGACTCACAAGATGATGCAATCTCCACCGATTTCAACGGAATGCAGTACTCCCATCATGGACCTTGGGCGCTAGAGAGTGCGCTCGTATCGCATCGTTCTGTGGATCGAGAAAGGCTAAACCACGTTGTGGGGCTCACAGCATCGGGAGAGCATTCGTCTCGGCTGTTCAGGTTGACTCAATAGTTTGTAGACAACTCTCAGATAGGGAATGATTCGGTCTGGCCGGCTGTCAAGGGTTCCCACCCTGTAGCCATCAGCTTCTTCGGTGTCGTAACCTGTGGTAGATGACCAAGTCGACTTCTCTCCAGCAGTGCATCCAAGGGGACAAAACAGGTGATATTGCAAGGAAGTCGTGGTCACGTACCGCTGATGGGGTACTGGTCTCACCCGGGAGGTACTCATGCCGGATATTCGTGGACATATCAGAGCCTGGGAACTGACACATCAAGGGGCCAGTCAGTACTGTGTACGGAATCAATACCCTCAGCCTTGACCCCAAAACCTTCTGTGTGGTGCGCCGCATCTAGGGAGAGTCTGTAGTCTGATGCGCAGTTAGAGAGGGAACTTTATGCATCGTGGTTCAAGCACGCTCGACTAACCTTATGGCCCCAAGGGTCCCCCCTCAAATCTAACGTCGGAAGGAGATGCTGGAGGATAGCCGTGAGGCCTGAAGCCCACATGTCGAACGTCAAGAAGTGCGCATCCGACAACAACGACAACTTGATCGTGAAACTCTGAAATTTGGACGTCTAGCATGATGTCCCATGATTCCACGGCCATCTGGGCGAACCGACCAAGAGCCGACTGCGACTTGGGATTAGTACCCCCAAAATGGCGGGTTCATGACAAGCTCAGAACGGGCATAGATGGGCCAAGATTCCTCAGACCTCGCGACATGTAACCGAAGCGCGATATCGGGTACAGGCGCGGGAGGAAGCCCAGACATACTCCGACTAGCCAATAAAGGGACCAAGGACAAGCGAGGAGACGAAGAGGGGTGGAAAAAGTCGTCTCTCCGGATGCCGGGTTCACTGTGGCAGCGCATTCAATTCGGAGCTAGTCAGAATCCTGGCGAAACTTCCATGATCATGTCAAAGGTACTAGTACAGATGCGTTACCAACACTGCGCCTTATGGCGCCAGCTATCAGAGCGGTTCTGATAACAATCCCAAGTCATGACGAGCGTAGAAATCATAATCAAGTTCTATATCAATGTTCATCAAGTTCTCTTGTCGCTTCTGAGTCACCGATCACATCTCAAGCCCAAGCCTGCTTGAGGAGCGAAACGTCACCAAAAAGGGAAACAGTCCCCGGCTAGACACGTTCTGGGAGTGCACGTGCGATCATCAAGATAGCACGCCATGTCTGATAGCATTCGAACTAGAGCAAACGCAAAATCAGAATCGTCCCGTGCCATATCATTCCCGTATGATCCGTACCTCTCGTGATCATTAGCTCTCCCAAACACATCATCTGCGTCTATGATGCACTTGCACCAAATCACGGGTCGGCGGGGGTAGTTGTACCGGTGGTTGGTAGCGGGGGATCACCGGACGACCGGGAAGGTGTTGCGTGCGAACAGAAGTGGCATGAGAAGTAGTAGTAGTGCGCGAGGATGCATGAGAGGGATAAGGATATGGTTGAGATGGCAATGGGGCCTGGGCGGGAGCCCAGTGAACGTGTCGTGAAGGCGCTTTGATCGTACCACGAGGAGGGGGGAAAGGAGGAGCCTGTTGGATGCCACCATGCTTCGAGGGGCGTGGAGGGGGAAAGGCCAAATCCCGCTTCTGAGGATGGAAATGTATGTGTAGACAGTTCAAGAGCTTCGAAGAGGCCCCTCGCTGAGAAGGATGAGGTCGGGCGGGCACACGCACGACGGGACCTTTGCGTGCAGGCAGGGGTCCGCGCACGACGGGCCCTTTGCGAGAAGGTGGGGCCGCGCGGACGGCAGGACCTTTGCGCATAGGTGCTATTGCACGGGGGGCCACGGCCAGCACAGGCTGATCACGATGATGTCCTCGTCGAACCTGAGGACGGGTTGGAGGAACAAGGGGTGGACGTTTCGCATGAATGCGCGCGGACATCGGGGGTGGTCGTTGAACGAGATGGTGTCCACGAGAATCGCGTGTTGGAACAGGCTTTCTGAACCTACTCAGCAAGTCGAACGGGACGAATGTCATGTTGACGCGCAGTGGCACCGGGGGGGAGGGGGATGGTGGTAGTGGGCCTTCTGCTCACGAGGGACATTAAGAGGACCTGGAGGATGATAAGGAATAGCTATGCTGTGAAAAAGCCCGAACAAGGAGTCATACTTCTCTTGCCTTGCAGCGTCAGATAGAAGGACACGAACCAATCACCAGACCGCGGCGATTATGAGTTTGTGCACGAATTCCCGAAGCCGTTTCATCAAGGTGTTTCCGTATCCAACATGACACGCCGGAGATGAGCACCACGCAGGTCCATAAACATACGAGGTTCCGTGGAGATGCTTACGAGACGCAACATTCCAGTCACTAGCCCGGTCGGCAGAAAATGGCGACCGGCATGATACGGCGCTATGCTTATTAGCAAGATAGGTACAACAAACCTTTTGCGATGTAAGCCAGGAAATACATTTCGTACGCCTACCAACACGATAGACGAGGAAACTACGTGGCCTATACTTCGTTCTACCTCCTGTTGCTGTAAATTCATACACACAGCGAACTACTGGGGTGGGGGCTGGAAGCTGGAAGAATGCTCGTCACTGCTCAAGCTATATGAGGGAGCAAAGTTGTTTACCCAGGGGGAGGAGGACCTCCAAAGCCCGGCGGCGGTGGGAATGGCATACCAGGTGGGAAGCCTGGAGGCCTGAAACCTGGAGGAGGACCGGGCATGCCAGGAGGAGGGAAGGATGCTGGAGGCCGTCCCATCGGCGGAGCACCCACTACAAGGAAATTAGGTGAACGAAAGCTACGATTTCAAACAAGACGCACTAGGAGGCATCATTCCCATGCCACGACCGGCAGGCATTCCACGGCCAGGACCAACAGGAAGCTGCACGTTCGGACCCATTAGATGTTCGTTGTGCTAGCAAACCACAGGGACGTACGGCATTCTTCTTATCATCGTCGACGACTGGAGGGGGTCCCTCGACGCTCATACTAACGACTGTCTCGCCACGTAAAATGACGAGGCCAAGGGTCCGCTTGATCTCTTGCTCGGGTGGTGTTTCGGTCTGTCCGGGTTTTTTCTTTGGTCTCACGCGGCGGAATTCTTCGCAATCTGCCAGGACTAGGTTCATGTGCCTGTCGAACGCAAGCATTTGTCCGGTTAACGCGCGACCATCGTTGATGGTGACTTTCAGCCGCCAGTTGATGAGGCTGAGCATCTTTCCACCTTTCGACTTGGGGGGAGGCTACGCATGGTCGGAGACCAGTCAATGAAACATATTCACGCCGGATCTGAGGACGATACGAACCATGATGAGCGCGATTGAGTTATGGCGCAAGCACAGGGAACGATATGAAGCAAACGAGGCGAGATAGATTTCTTGCACAAATATCTGCAAATACAAATAACAAGTGCTCGGTAAGCAGCTCGATCATCTAGTAGACACATGAGTCGATCGCTCCGAGCCGTGACACGAGCCAGCGCCATTAAATCGACAGTGCGACCGTTCACTGCAGCGTACAACATGCATCTCGACACGCCAATCACTCGCATGTTAGGCAGGTCGTAGTTGCTCGTGTCCCGAAACCACGCAGGCGACCTCCTTGTCCCTAGGTGTAAAGGTCCCCGTCGTTGCAGCTCCAATGGCGGGAGCAAGTGGTGGATTATTAGCAGCTCGAGTCACCGCCGGGGGAGGCTTTGGGTTTCTAGCAGCAGGTAAGATTGCACACTTCCCCTAGGTAAGACCATTAATTTTTTTGGACCACGCCAGGCAACAGGAGCGCAGAGAGTCTCATAGACGAGCTATCAATTGCCCGTAGATCACTCCATCTGACTCCCTCGGACCCTCTTCCGATCGGCGTTGGTTATCTGTGCTGGCAGTTGGAGCAGCCGACGGCCAAGCCAGAAGTATTGCTTTCCGCTTCGCTCGACAATCGCGTCCAGGCAATCTGGCTCGCCTTTGGTAGCAATATCAAAGAGCAGATCGAATTTATTCGCAAGTACGACGCTGAACACAAACGCGTTCGACCGACAACTATATTTGCCGTAGTTGCCTCTGTCGAGGAAGCTCTCGTTGCCTCGAATGAATGGAAAGTAGACGTTCTTGTTGCCCAAGGTTTGCCGATTGGTATAAAGCGCCGAACCCACTCTTAGTGAATTCCTGCAGGAAATGAGTCGGGGGGACATGGATATGGCTCTGCGCCATCGCTTTTCGTCTTGGTCTCCTCCATTCTTGCCGCATTGCCGAAGGGTGGACCTCCTGTCTTGGCAGCAGGGGGCCTGGTCACTGGTAACCAAGTCGCTTCCTTCCTTGTCCTCGGAGCTGCGGGGGCTGTACTTGGAACGCGTTTCTTAATGACTCCTGAGAGTCTTTACAGCGATGCCCAGAAGAAAGCCCTTGTAGCGGCTAAATCCGATATGACAGTGCGAACGATGGCATTTGACCGCGCAAGGGGATCTCTAGAATGGCCAGCAGGTGTTGATGGGAGGGGGCTTTATAATGACACTGAAAGACGTGGATGACGGAGTCGAGATCGAAACAGTGAAGGAGAAATTCCGGGTGGGCGTCCGTGAAGGCGACCCCGCCCGAATGTTGGTGTGGTCCGGTATGGGAGTAGGACTCGTGTCAGAGATCAAGAGCGCAGAGGTTCGTTTCTGATCCTGTCAGCTGTCCATCGACTCATCATGATATGATGTCCAGGAGGTCATCCGGGAGCTTGATGATGATATCATGCAACGGTTGAAGGTTGCTTCGGAACTCGCGCGATAAGAGAGTAGCAATGTTATCGAATTTCACTGATGATGATAAGGCAGGATTGATCTCGCGTCATCACCATCTCTATGCCGTTGGTCGGCCCCCACGCGCGTTCCTACCGTATCAAGTGACGCTCTATCAAGGGAATGCACCGACTGCGGAATTAGAAGCAGCCGTAGAGCCGGGTGGAACGCGGTCACGATGTCTTGTAAATTTAGCAGACGTCTCAACCTCCCAGCGGAAATGAATGTCAACAAACATATCATTGCGTCCGAGGCGCTTGGCTGGTTCGCCACCTGTCTATATGTATCGATAGCAAACCAAGGTGACGTCGCCGTTTTCATCTGGCCATTGCCGTGTACGTGAACACTGAGGATGCCAGCTGGGCTCCTCATTTGGAGCTGCCTTATCGCGAGGATAGGGCCCGTCCTCTGTTATTCATGGACGAACTATTTTATCTTGTAATAAAAGACACCGCCTCTGGCCGGTGCATATCATCTGGCGTCGTCGTGGTGTCTGTCAGCGACGCTTTCTTATCGAGGTGATATTGTTGGACCGTGGTGATGAGGACCCCGATGCCGCATGACGTGCAGGCGACGTGTTGGGTCCTCGGGCATGCTGTCAATACCGCACGTTTTTGGAACTCGATCGTCGGATTAGCTTTTTGCTCCCCTAGTCTTCCTTGGAGATCAAACACATCTATCGACACGATCGGCCCCGCAGTACCCGCCGGACGTCTGACGTGCGCCCGATATCCTCCCTGTGGTGGTGAATGAGACCTATGGTGTGCTTTCGCGACTAGTAACGAACAGATGGGGATCACAAAGGGCAGTGCAAAGTTTGAGTGAAGCACCGCAAATTGAATGAAGCAAAATGTGAGAACGACGAAAATTCACCAGGGTGCAGACTAATATATACTGTATATTGCATTCTATCATGACACGGCACGGGTCTATGCTGCTTTCCACCACCCTCAGTGGACAATTTCTACCGTCAAGTCACCTTGGTTTATCGAATCACCTAGTGACGAAGATTACGCATTGACTCCAACAGGTGTATAAGGCACGTACCTTCTGTAACAACGACGCGTTTGATGTGACCGGAAACAGGCGCAGTAACCGCCGATTCCATCTACGGGCTCTCCAGTCTGGTGGTGAACGCAAGATTGTCTCATATCTACTTACCTTCATAGCACTCAACACTGGAGGCAAGTAGCGAATGAACCATGTCAACAGGTAATTCCGGTGTGGATGAGATGTTTTTACTGACCACAAAGAGGATCGCCCTTCCTAATTTCTTGACCTTCCTTGACTCTGACCTCAACAACAACACCAGACATTGGTGCACCGACTGAGCCAGGGGCAGAGGTGGCCTTCTCCCGCGAGACAGTCTCCACTGCAGAGTTCTTGTCTTCCACGGACACCGCACGTACCTAACCAATGAATACATATCAATGAACCTCTCAAGAACGTCAGTTGCCTGGATGTTACCTCGCCGTTGACTTCAAACCAGACGTCACGTTGGGCACGGCCTTCAACGACAGGCCCTATTGCCATCAATCGGATGATGAGGGTCTTCCCCTTTTCGATTGCGATATGCATCTCTTCTCCGGTATCCGGGCGGCCCAAAAAGTACCGCGTGGGAACCACGCTACTCAAGGCATTTTATCCATGTCAATCCAGAGGCCGCTTACAAAAGGTCACGCACCTTAGGTCGCCGTACTTCTCCACGAACCCCTGGTATTCTTCGAATACCTAGCGGAGTGAACATGAGTGGTCCACGCCAGGGAGTGGCAGCAAAAGAGACAACAAACCTTAGGGTACATGACATACGAGGTCACGTCTGCATCGGTTATGTGTTTTCCAAATCTACTGCGTAGATCAGCCTTGATCTTTTTGAGGTCCAAAGGTGCCAGTGTAGCACCAGGGCGACCATCAATCCTTGGCTTATTCCTGATGACCTTGGTACGCAGTGGCTCTGGGAAGCCTCCTGCGGGTTGTCCAAGATAGCCCTGGAAGAATTCAACAACGGATGTGGGGAAGTCAAGTTGATCTGCTCGAGCGAGTACGTCCTTTTTGGTGAGGGAGTTTGATGTCATCCATTGTGCAAAGTCACCAACCACCTTGGACGATGGCGTAACCTTGACGATATTACCACACTGAAAGAGGAGTGAGGCTGTCGGTACGTTTTGATCAAGTTCTCTACATACAAGCTCGTTGGCTTCGACATACTTCTTCTTGATTTCTATATAACAATAAGTTAACAGGAGAATATGGGGAGGATTTGACTCCGTCAACTTTACCTGTCCATTGTGTTCCAAGGCCAAGCTGGGCAGCTTGGAACTACCCATCGAGTGAGCCAATACGCAATACGCAAGTCACGACATTCAGTCCCTACCATGAGGTTTGTGTACTGTCCTCCCGGCATCTCGTGATCGAAGACGCTCGAGTCCGATGCCCGGACGTTAGCCTCAAAGCAGCCGTAAAGTATACGGACCTGACTCCAGTACGCGTTCAGCGACTGGACGTCACTGTAGCGGATACCGGTACCCAATTTTGTCTGCTCCAGTGCCATACAAACCGCTCCCATCGACGGTTGCGAGGTTAACCCAGACATGCCTTATTGGAACATTTAGTAACAACAGTTGTGAGCAGTCTTCAATGCTTACTATCAATGGCAACATCGACGACATCAGCGCCGGCGGCTGCCGCTGCCAACATGGACGCCGTCGCGATTCCGGCTGTGTCATGGGAATGAACGTGAATTGGAATATCAGGGTACTTCTCCCTGATTGCTCCTATAAGGCTGCCAGAATTTTGACACTCAGCCCAAACCACACATCATAAGCAAGACCCACATTTTCGCTGCCTCCGGTTTGAGCAGACCAGCCATATCTTTCACACCAAGGATGTGAACGCCTTCTTTCACGAGTTTGTCGATGAAATCCAGGTAGTAGTCAAGGGTATACTTTGTCTCCTTAGGGCTAGCGACATCACCGCTGTAGCAAACAACAGCTTCAACAACGCCTCCAGCTTTCTTGGCGGCGTCAATGCCAAGCTTCATCTAGACTAGGGTCAGCAACCATAGCATCGAGTTGGTAGGTCTAACTTACGTTGTCTGTCCAAAATTAAGCTAGATCAGTGGCGGCTCGGCTTTCCCTGCGGGACGCTTACCGAAGTAGTTCAAGGAATCGAAGACACGGAAAATATCAAGACCATTTTCGACCGCTTTCTTGGAGAAGTCGTAGATGGCATTGTCGCTGCCACAGAATGAACAGACGTCGCGAATGTTTCAAAGAACTTACGGATAACTGGTATATCCAACGCCGTTGGCACCACGGACGAGTGCTTGGAATGGAATATTCGGCACCAATTTACGGAGGGTTCGCTATCGATATATATCAGAAAGGAAACCGCAGACGAGCAGGACTTCGACAGACCAACCGCTCCCAAGGATCCTCGTACAGGAACCGCATGGCGACATCGAAGGTAGCACCACCCCACATCTCCAAGCTGAAAGCGTTAGCAAGGGCATAACTAGTCTCTTTCGCGATATTGACCATATCGATGGTTCTCAAGCGAGTAGCAAGGAGTGATTGGTGAGCGTCGCGCCATGTTGTGTCCATGATGAGCGTGCCAGGGTATTCTCGTACGGCTTTGGCAAAGGCCTCTGGGCCATGCTCGACGATAATGTTTCGCCAACCCAGCTGACAAGGCAATATAGTATCAACAGGTGGACCTTCTGGATCTTCGTGATTCTCCAGCTTGGGGATATCGATTTCATGTTTGAGGCCAGGTTCGCCTGACTGACCCTTGATAAAGCTTCCGTTGACGGCGAGATCTCCGAGGTACGCGAGGAGTTTCTGAGCACGGTTTTGGCTTTGCACGAGCTTGAAGAGTTCTGGAGTATCATCGATAAACTAAAATAACATCAGAAACACAGGACGCCGCAGAACTCCGATGCATACTGTGGTCCAAGTTTTACCACCAACGAAGGAATCATGTGTGAGGAGGCGGAACAAGAAGGGAATGTTAGTCTACGGAAGACGTTAACTCGATCTCGATAAAAACAACCATTTCCGTCCGACCTTGACGCCGCGGATACGAAACTCGACGAGAGCACGAAGCATCTTGCGACGAGCGACTTCGTATGTCGTGCCGCTAACTGTGCACTTAACGAGCAAGCTATCGTAGTGCGGCTATACGGGGGCATACACTTAACCCAAATACGAGTGTAAACATTTCAGCTGCCTACCGTAATCTGCGCGCCAGCGAAACCGGAAGACGCATCGAGACGAACACCATTACCGCCAGCACTGCGGTACACTTCAATTTTTCCGGTGTCTGGCTGGAAACCAGCTGCCGCATCTTCCGTGGTGACACGACACTGGATCGCAAAGCCCCGGCGAGTAATAGCGTCTTGCGTCAAGCCCAGCTGAGGTAGAGTCGCACCTGCGGCGATCTGGATTTGAGCCGCGACGATGTCGATGCCAGTGATCTCCTCTACAACACCGGGGAGTCGTGTTAGGGACGAAGGTCCAAGAACACTACCATAGGCTCTCACCAGTGATAGTGTGCTCAACCTGAATACGGGGGTTGATCTCAATGAAGTAATGTCTGCCCGACTGGTCGACTAAGAACTCAGCGGTTCCTGCATTCCTGTACCCCACGCTTTTCGCAAGCTTGATGGCATCAGCTAAGATGGCTTGACGGAGGTCTTCGAGGAGATGTGTGGCAGGCGCAACCTCGACGACCTTTTGGTGACGCCTTTGCACTGAACAATCACGTTCGAACAGATGGATGGTGTTACCGATTGCATCGGCCAGAATCTGGACCTCGATATGCCTAGGGCGTTGCAAGAAGCGCTCGATGAAGACGGTACCGTCTCCGAAAGCGGCCTTAGCCTCCGAAACGGCCCGTTCGAACGCATTCTGGAAGTCAGACTGTTCCCGTACGACACGCATGCCACGACCACCTCCGCCCATGGCAGCCTTGATGATAACTAGCGAGAGTTATCAACTAACCATAAGGAAAAGCGGGCGTGCAAATTGAACTTTACCTGGGAAGCCATACTCTTTGATGAACGCCTCTCCTTCGACATATGACGCAACGGGTCCTGGCGTTCCTGGAACGACTGGCACACCGACCCTCATGGCTAAAAGGTGTTGCATCAACCTCGGGGGTGTGTGGCGACCATTATCGGCGAACATACCCAATGTACGCGCCTTGGTCTTGTCACCAAGGCCATCAATGACTTCAGGGGTAGGTCCGATGAAGGCGATGCCCGCTTGCTCGACCTTTCGCGCAAACTCGGCGTTTTCGGACAAGAAGCCGTAACTATAAAGGCATTCAGTACAGAAGCCACGTTGGACAAGAGTATATACCCAGGATGGATCATATCGACGCCATGTTCGAGAGCTATTCTGATGATATCGTCCTGGGCGAGGTACGCACCGACAGGAGTCATGCCTTTTCCAACCTGGTACGCTTCATCGGCCTATCGGGCACGTTAGGATGGTTGTATACGTAACGACTACGATCGCACACCGCACCTTTTGGCGGTGGGTAGAAAGACGATCCTCGAAAGAGTAGATCGCAACGGTGTGCATAGCCAGCTCATGGGCTGTTCGGAACACTCTAATGGCGATTTCCTGATGAACAAAACCATGTAAGGGAGATGATCGAACGAAGAATACAAGCGATCATACACCACGGTTTGCCACGAGGATCTTGGTGAGAGGGCCACTATGTCCAGCCGCCTTCCTGCGCACGGTCATGATGTTGTGGACGGGAGTGCTGGGTGCACTGGGCGTCGCGATGAAGGTGTGGGCTAGCCTCGGAGGATGAAGGGATTGTGAGGGTGCAGCCATGGTGGTGGGAGGAAACAGGGACGACAAAGAACGGGGAAAGATTTAAGGAAATCGGCGGACAGGGAATGACTGGCACGACGAGACTATGTCCGATGTGGAGAGACCTCCTCTCAAGCTTATCTACTGGCAGCGTACGGCATTAAGGGGATATCTCCCGCACCATCTCCACTCCCCTCGTCTATCCCCACTCTGGCGTGTCCAACACCACGTCAGCCGTGCGATAAATCACGGAGCTCAGATGCAGGAAACAATCACATATTTTGCGCGTGTGTCGCTCGTGATAACACTCCATGGGAAACGACTCAGTGTCAGCTCCGATTAGAAAGTGGTAGAATACTCGGTCCCCTGCTCTCCAACTTCTTCTGGCTGTTCTTTGCGACAGCGTACATGACGCCTGCAAAGAATCCAACTCCGATCGCGGAGACCGACCCAATCGTGATCGCGTCACCGAAAAACATCATCCCTGATGCGGCCACCGGCAACTTATTCAGCGCACCAACCATGCTGAAATTTGACGTTAGTAACCAGGTACACCTGCTGCAACCCAAGGCACGGACCTGTATGTCGTACTACTTGTCGTCCGGACACACCACGCAGTGGTGTATGATATGCCAACCGCCGCTGCGCCGGAGAAGGCTATAGCAAATAACAGCACGTCTCGCGTTTCTTCTGGGCTTAGTGAGTGTGCCTAATTAGCTACAAGCAAGAGAACAGGTGGTGAGACATGCTTACAAGTTACGCGCGAGATTCTCTGTTCCCCAGTCTTCCAAAACAATTGAAAACACGGCCAGTATGGGTATTGAGAGCAGATTATTGTAGAACATCGAGTCCCAGTCGGAGAACCCTGTGACTTTGATGCGTTTCCGCATCAGCAGAACCTGTCAGGGAGGCGTCATTAACATTCCTCGAGGATGAAGTCAAAGCAACTTGCATAACTGGCGCTAGCTAAGCAATTAAGTAGCATCCAAAAGTACCTTATATGCAGCCTCTTCATCATAGTGGAGACAAACTCTGGTCCAGTGCCCATCGCGGCACTAGCTGGCGGAATATCGCCAGATGCGTCTGCCATATTGCTCACGTCGATCCATGCTGCAAGCATCGAGGAAAGAACCTGACGTTTGGTGAGCGAGAGTGTAGTCTGCTCTGTCGTCATAACACGACACTCACCATTAGTAGGAATGCAATCAATGTAAGCCCGGTAATGCGTCCATTAAACCATATAACCTCCCCATAGGCCTGAAATACAGACGATGAGGAGCATCCTCCGGGCACGAGCTAGCACATACAATGAGGACGATGGTCAGGTTCTTGAAGATTGTATAGACTGGTATAGTGAGATATTGCTTTGAACAGATTGCTCAGGGACCGAAAAAGACACACGAGCGATACTTACGAGACTCTTAGATCCAGTGTATATAACAATGACGAGCAGTGCGCTCACAGGAAGCCATGCCTTCGCGTCTTGTGTGCTAAAATCTCGAAACGAGATGACGCCCAGCTTTTTGACAGCAGCCACACATGCAATACAGACGACACTTTGTAGGCAGAGCAGAAGGAATGTCATGTTAAACTGCCGTCCAGATACCACAAACTACACCGGGGTGAATCATTGGAAATGGAGCATATATAAGAAGCATACCTTGTTCACCACGGTCATGAGGATGGAGGCAATACAATAAGAGATGATCGACAGCCCTGAAGGCCGGCTCGAACACATGTATTTATATTAGGACTGGGGCGTTGCACTCACCGGCAGAAGATACAGCGCTGCCCTCCTTTTGGCTGCCCGTAGCAGTACTCCTCTTCAATTCTGCCAAGTCCTCCTCAACCGCATCATTTGAGGCTGCCATAAATCAAGTTTGGATCGGTTGAATTGAAGACAGACGAGTTTCAAGGACAGTGTCAATCGGAAAGTTGACTAGCAGTGACAGACAAAAGGAAGCGATGACTGCAGGCCTCGAGTGCCTTGAGCTAGTGATGTGGTCCTAACCAAGCGCTTTACTTACGTTATAACGCACTACTCCGTACAAGCGGGTCTAGTTGTCTCGTTGTGCGATCTCGCGACTTAGAAGTTTGATGGATGGTTTAATTTACGAATATCGAGATATCCAGACGGTGCGGGTGCTGCTAAGCTCTTGTCCATTATACACTACCACATCTACCCTCCAGAAGCCTCCTCTAGCTGTATTGTGACCTCCTCCAGCCCAGGTATTCTACTTTTCAGGAGAATGTTCACGCGTTCCAGCACGTGGTCAATACTTGAGTGCTTATTTTCAGGTACGTCGGACGAACGCGAGAGTTGAACATGGATAGAACCAATGATGCTCGAGGAATCCTTGGGCCAGAATCGTGGATAGGAATACGAGGCAACTCCTTCCACGTGTTCGAGCTGCACGCGGCACGCGTCAGCTTTTGTTGCCTTCAGGCGACGTTCAGAGTCACATACCTCTTTCAAAGCCATTTCGACTTTGTATTCGTCGTCACCCAAATCTAAGCTAAGCACTCGACCAGTGTCAAGGACAAGAGGGACTACGCTTGCAACGATGAGCACAGCGATGAAGAGGGAGGCGATGGGATCAAAGCCTGTCCATCCGTAGTACTGGATGAGCAGCGTCGAGACAATAACTCCCACTGAACCAAGGGTGTCCTGATATCATTGAGACTCGTCCTTGGGGAACAAGGTGAAACATACCGCCATTACGTGTAGGAATACCCCACGCATGTTGTGACTATGGCTATGATGATCATGTCCGTGCCCGTGGATGTGAGAGGGGTGTCGATATCCTGCATCATGGTGGTGAGCGGGATGGTGGTCATGTTTGAATGTGCTGGAGTAACTAGGGGAGATCGGCGAATCCACAGGAGACGTTAGCGGAAATGGAACCTGAGTTGTGGGTGCAGGGTGTGCTTGATTGTTGTTTTCAACTGCGACTTGAAGTGATGGGCCACGAGAATGGGGTTTGCGCTCCCTGATCGTGGGGGACTGCGGGCCTTGTGGGGCCGGCTCTTCACCGGCGGGGAAAGAGCACGAATCAGAATGTAATTTGCTGGAATGTTCATGCGCATGCGAGTAGGTGTGCAGAGGTCTAATCTCTTGTTGCTCGGGCTGGTGAAGAGAATGAGAATTAGGATGGAAGTGTTGATCGCGCTGTGAGGACGCTACATAGCTACAACTATGAGCACCGTTGTGGTTACAGTGATTGCAAGAATCCGTCCCTGAGTTTTGGTCCAGGTGGTGACTCGCATGATCACGGTAAGGCAAACCAGTCAACCCGGACTTGCTTGAGTGATGAGCATGATTGTCGTACGGGGGCAGGTGACTAGTATGAGAGTCCTCGCCATGCTCGTGCATGTGTCCATGTCCACATCCATGGTTATGACTGTGGCCCTATATAGATCATAATTTCGTTGGGAATCCCTGTCCAGCTAATTCAATACACCCACGTGGTGGTGATGGTGATGTCCTCCCATTGCGAACATGCCAAACAAGTTCACGCCGAGCCCAAGAGAACTAATCAGCAGGAGTTGGCTTGTTGACATCTCAGGGGGATCTAAGCTGCAGTTAGAATGATTTCAGATTATTGGCACGACAGCGCATGTACTACATAGACTTACAGTCGCTGGACCGCTTCGAACACGATGAAAATTGAGATCAGGACAAGGAATATTCCATTCGCAAAACCAGATAACGCCTCGATTCTGCCATACCTAGACAATACATTTGGGTAAACTTCAGCATGATTGTCTCCACATCAAAACGTGATGAAGCCTTACCCATAAGTGAACCGCTCGTTTGGAGGCCACTTAGCCATGACTGAAGCTAGCAACCCGACGCCGATAGCCAAACAATCGAATGCCATGTGGATCGCTTGAGATTTACAAATTCCAGGTGAACATCGAGACATATCATGTTCGTAAGGGACCACTCACCATCCGAAATAAGACCCAAGCTGTTCGTCCAAACGCCATAAAGCATTTGTACGAGCATGTAACACAAATTTAATGTTAAAAAATAAAAGATCTTTCTGGATTCGTTGTCTGACAGGATAGAATTTAGGTAAAAGCGAATGAGTTTTGATATCGGAGTTCGCGAGGAAAATAAGGGGGTCTGATCTTCCCTCGGAAACTTTGCTAGGACAATCCAGATAAGTAAACGTTCTCCGGCCTGCTGGGTATCGCACCATAATAGAGCATCGCTTCAAAGACAAAGTCGATCCAAGATGGGTGTTGGGAGAATCCAAGACGTCCCATGGCAATAGCAACTAGGAAAGCCAACGGATAAGACAGTAGAAACGCCTGGACGCCTTGATGAGCATTGTATTGGTTCGTTTTGGTGTCCGGTGTCAAGAAAATAGCATTGATGGTGAGAAGGGGAAGAACGGCCAGTGATACAAGAGGGACGATGGGCGATGGGCGGGAATCGAGCTGGTGAAATCAGGTAAAGAACTACCTGAACGATTAAGATGCTTACCAGCGCATACTTAAAGGCATAGAAGGGAAGGCCGAGTAAGGCAGCGCCGAAAGTACTCGCAGCGATGGTCACGGTAGGCGTGATCGTCGGTGACAGGGTACCTCGAAGATGCTCCAAAGCATACGTAGCTAGGCCATGGAGTATGATACAAGCGTAACCAGGGAGGATGCTTGCAAAAGTTTTACCAGACAGGGTGATATCAGCGAAAAAGGAAAGGACGAAGGACAACGCCAGAATAAAAGGGCGGGATATCTGGCAACGAGATTCAGGTTGTATTCCAACCAAGGCAAGGACAAGTTACCATCGCGTCCACCCAAGAAGAGGAAAAATGGGCAAACAGGATAACACTGTCAGGAGGAAGTGAATAATTCTCATTGCGAAAGGAGTAAGAAGGTGAACGTACCGGACCGAAGGCAATCGATAGAGAGCAGTATATAGTGCTGCTTGCTGCACAAATAGCAAGAGAGAGGATACACCTAGTGCTGTCCACTGCAGCGTTGTGAGGCAATGCGACAGGCGAGGATCACAATAGCCTACTTCGACATGGGTCTCCCTCGAAAACTCTAACGTTAAACCTTCCCGAACCAGCATGCCCAAGGCACCTAAGGCGAGGACTCTCATAACGACCCAGAAGACACCAACATCGTAGGAGAGTAGAGTCTCCTTTGCTGCAAAGAGTGCAAGGACGAAAAGAATGTTCGAGAAGACTATCTTAGGGAATGCTCTTGTGCCAAGTCTGGACCCAGCATCAACGGGTGAAACAAAACAGAAGAAAAGACATACGAGGCGGAAATGACCCTGGCTGGTTGCAGGCTGATCTTTCCGCGCGTCCGTGCGTCCGGGGTAGACATCCCGGCGAGAGACCCGGCGACCTTGTCTGGTGACACCAACCCGACGGTAATTGACCGCGACAGCTGAGTCCAAAAAGAGGAAAAAGTTCCCATCGGCACTGATGCAGATAAATTTGCGCTGGCTCGCTTTACTGCCAATGCTCATCACCCTCGAAAGCCAGGTGAGTATGCAACCCAGCTTATCCTCGATGAGATGAATATATAGATGACGAGTCTGACATGTTTTGCGTGAGGTTGCCTCCCGCTGGCCATTGTGACGAGTCTTTCATTTTTTACCATTCATGCATTTCTGATCTTATTTCATATCTTCCATCGCTCACCTCTTTCCCACTGACCTCATTTACAATAGTATGCCCGTTTCAAATGAGGATGATTGGTCTGATGAGGACGAGGACATCGGTACCGGCATAGAGGCGGACGTCCTACTCGGCATTCCCGACGGGAGTGTAGAGGCCGACGCCGACATCAAAGACGTTGCAATCTCTCGCATCGGTGGTCTGCCTGTACGAGCTCTGTCTCTCATTCAACGTACGAACAACATGATAATGCAGATTGAATTGTATTTCGTTTTTCAAGGCGTTCTTGCCTTCACGCGAACCCCCCTTTCCCTCTTCCCAGTGCAAGGTTTGCTCGAATCCTATGAAACTCCTCCTGCAGGTATGGTGCCCATTTGAACACAGCCCCATGGATCGTGCGCTGTATGTCTGGGGTTGTGCTCGCCCTTCCTGTCAAAGACACGATGGAAGGTAGGCATGATTTGGCACCAGCAGGCCATTCATCTTAAATTTGAACAGCATTCGGGCATGGCGTGGTTTGAGGTATAATGCTGCATATGCAGCAAAGCTGAAGAAAAAGAAAGCGCGGAATGCTGGAAAGCAGGAGGAAATCGCCTCCCCACCTTCACATCGAACAGGGTCAGTTAACCCATTTTCCGTAAGTAGCTGCACTCTTTCATCAGGATTTATCGAACGGCCAGTCAGATGAAAATCACTGCTGAACCAATGACTTCTGGTCTGGGTGACCAGATTTTCGGCAAGCCGGCGACCGATACACCTGACCGGCTGGAGCCGGACCACAGTAGTTCCAGCGATGCAGAAAGCGATGATTCTCAGGACTCGCTCATCACAGCTATAACTTTGACGAGAGTTTCAGACTCTTTCTGGGCCGCAGCACCATCCTACCCTGCAATATACTTGTCGACATTATCCGAGTATATTCCACCGCCTTCCAAGCCAGTATTACCGGCGAGTGCCAAAATAGAGGATCCTGTCGAAGTGGATGGCATGGCCGGAAGAAACACAATCTCGGCGCTAGAAACGTACGAAAACTCGTTGGAGATAGACAGCGTGTTTGACCGGTTCGCCAAGCGCGTCGGATTCGCGGGGGAACAATGCCTTCGGTGGGTCACTCTTGTGGATAATATCCGGAATAGACCGAGAATCTATGCATTGCAGCTACGAACTTGGGGGCACCCCTCTACCTTTTGCATCAGATAAAGTTTTCGAACTACTATTTCCTGGCCCCGCTCTCCCTGTCACAAGAGGTGACTTCAAGGTTGTTCGACCAGCGAAGCGCACGTATAGTACGGCATCGATCCCTCCGTGCCCCTGTTGCAAATCAAGCCGGGCGTTCGAATGCCAATTAATGCCTAATCTGATCAACGTACTCAGAGACTCGGCCGACGACAGGGATTTAGATGTGCGGAAATTGACAGACGAACAAAGGATCAAAGCGGTGCAGAATGCACTCAAACGTAACAACGAACCAGGGAGTCGAGGGATGGAATGGGGTACCTGTATGGTGTTTTCTTGTAGCGATAACTGCTGCCTGGACGACAGAGGGCAGGACGACAGGGAATGCTGGCGGGAAGAACACGTGCTTGTTCAATGGGACGAATGAGACCGCTCATACTTATGTAGATTACGGTGCAACAAGAGCGTTTCGGTCGAACGCGCGCGTCGTTGGAGATGGTGTCGAAAGTAACGTTATTTGTGTGGACTCGGCGTTCACTACAGGTGCTCGTCAGGAAAGTTTTTATGAAGAAAGTTTTCGATCAGTGGGGCGCTCAACGTCCCATGCACAGTCTCAGATCACCGTCCCATCTCCCACTGTCAACAACCGATGCCCCAGACGCTAACGCTCCCCTCTGCGCTCTCCCTGCCCGGCGCAGATGATGCCAACGACAGCGTAGCTGAGTACGGTCTTGGCCCTGCCAGCCAGGTTCAGAGATTTCCGCACACCCGTGCGCAGCTGTCCGCTATAATTCGGCAGCACAGGTCGCCACTCGAAGGATACGACGCCGATGACGGTGACGATCAAAGCCGCGTCGGCACCGCCCTGGTGAACAAGGTGGCCTCACTCCTCGCAGATGAACAAGAGGACCGTCTCAAAGACCTTCTCAGGTCCGAATGCGGGGTCGATGACGATATGGTCAGCGCTTCGTCTCCGGCCTGTCTAGCATATTTCAATTAACTCCATCGTAGCTCGAACAGCATGTGCTCGACCTCATGCACAGACATCGCGACGACGTAGCAGGCGTTCCGTTCCTGTTCCTCACACCAACTCGACGCCCGTCACGACCGTCTTCCAGGGCATCTTCTCATTCTGTACGGCTTAATAGGCCTGATACCCCTTCTTCAGTCCCCAATTCTCCGTTTGCCATCGGTTACCGGAGGCCACACACCCCTGTCTCATCCCCGCTTGTCGGTGGTAACGCATCACCTTATATCTCCGCTCGCAGCGTGTCGCCCATGAACTCCCCCGTGCTCGCGCACTCCCAAGCAACCCAGGTCCACACTCAATTCACTGCAAGCCTTCCTGCATCGCCCATTTCCTCTCCAAGGCTGCTCAGCGCCAAAGCTACAGAATTCAAGCCCATCCCACGGCCACTGTCGGCCGCTTCCTCCAACCCCGCTACGTTGTCAGGCTACGGCCGAACCGAGACGCCATCGCCTGATCTGTGGTCCCACAGTCCGCTCAGAGCTACGTCTAACTTGGCAATCGCTGCCCCACTTCTACCAGATCAGAACGTTCCGTCTCGGGCTGTCACACCGAGTCAACTTCGCTCCTCCACGAGAGCCGGCGAAGAAGAAGAGGAAGATGACCCCTTTGACCCCTTTGCACAAAAGATGGCACCCCATTCATTCCACCCCATCACAGTCACAGACTTTGATCAATGGTCTGACTCGGCCTTGTCGAGTCACTCTCCTGAGGATCTTCGCGCCGGATATTACACGGGTGGATATGAGTATGATTCTCAATACGATGCCCCAGGTGAAGACCCGGACACGGCCGCTTACCTCACTGATGGCATGACCCCACTTGACGTATTGAGTTCCGTCTTTGGCTCGACCCTCGCTCCTTCTGAGCTCGAAGAAGCACTCTCCCAAAATGGATATGATTTTGAGAAAGCCATGGCTTGGCTCGTGGATCGTGCGCTACCATCTCCCCCTCAGCACGGCCAGACGAGGATGCAATCAATGGGAAGCCGTGTCACACTGGTTACGAGGGATGGTCCCGCAGGCTTGTTGCGTGGCGGACGATCTGGCTACACGAGCGTAGCAAAGCAAGTTGGAAGAGGTAATGCTGTGCGACCCGTGCCAGGTGGAAACCGGGTGTGCCGATACTATCTTGCTGGCGAATGTTTACGAGCGGATTGTCGATTCAGGTTCAACACATTCATGCTCTGTGACCACAGGTGCTGACATGTTTGTATTTGGCAGCCACGACCTCGAGCGTGCCCTGTGTCGATTCTGGTTGCGCGGGACGTGTGCGAAGCAAGATCAATGTGAATTCTTGCATCACCTGCCTAAAGATGTCGACGTCACGACCGTCACGAATGCGCTTTCCCGCACGAACCTGCATCACAGTGCTGGAAATCAGACTGGAACGTCCAGCCCACCTCCAGATGAGTTCCCTGCGCTAGGATTCGAAGGCTCTATGCTTGGAAGGAACAAAAGGCATGGAAACTGGCAGCACGATCCGGGCCGTACGAGGTTCGCGGCTGCGGTCAAACGACCCGTACCGGCACCAGTACCGACCGACCGAACAACGGTGTCTAGGCCAATCCCCAGCACAAATTCTGCTGACAACCTACAGTTGCGGACTACGATCGTCGCACCGAAGCCCTCTCCGCGCATCAAGTTACGTCCTCCGGTGCTGCTGCCCACACTGCCAACCGGAGAGTCAGTGAGCAACCTCTATGTGTCGTATCGTTCTCGTGCATTGCAGCTGGGTGCCGCTCGAAATGCTTGTCTTTCGCGTGCTGCTGACGCATGGAGACGCGGAGACGGTGCTGCTGCCAAGCGGTTCAGCCGTGAAGGGCATGATCTCAATGCGAAGATGAGCAGTGAGATGACAGAGGCCGCCGGAAAGCTGGTGAGAGAACGCGCCAAGCTCGCTGAACAGGCGGTCAAGGGCCGGGACCTGAATTGGTCGGACGATCTGGGAGATCGGATCGCGCGGGGACGCGGGTGTGGCGGCGGTCTGGGAATATGTTTGGGTGTTGCAAGTAAAGACGTCGGCGGTGAAGCGAGATTGTCCTCGGAGGAAAGGACGGAAGCTATGCTGGACCTGCACGGACTGCACGCTAACGAAGCGACCGAAGTACTGGAGGAATTCGTACTTGCGGTGAGCGTTCTCGCGTGCTGGGTTGCGTTATCTAGGCGGGCTGACTTGGTATTCAAGCTGGAACGGGAACACTTTTTGGGTCTTGGTTAGCCATCCTCTTGGGCGCTTTCCCTTTCCTTACTAATAGCACTTTTAGCATACGCCATTGTTGGAGAAGAGAAGCACACAGGAACACAGGATGCAGCAAGAGGTGCTTCCCGTGCTCGCCTCGCTGCAGGTGTCAGAGAATGGTTACATCGCTGGGGGTATCCATGGAGCGAACGCGACGGCATCATTTGCATTGATCCGTTGACACACACCTGAGCTCCCCTGGGATACGCAAAATATATAGACAAATGGTGTTATATAGGCAGTGTACAAGATGTACGATATACACTAGAGACCCTAGCCAAAGGCGGTGTGGAGTCGTCGTGGACACAGCTGACAGGGGGTCGTGATGGTGGTCATGCGGATGGATCACGTGCGCGGGGCGGTAGGACTCGTTGCGGCGGACGCGACGTGGCTGGACATGGAAATGCTACCCTGACTTTGAACCATGTCCACGACAGACGACGGGCAAAGACCTTACTCCATCGACCTCACTCTCGAGCTCGAGCGTCAGCTCGACAATGAATCCCTTCCTCCACCCACTCCCGCAGACACACAGCGGCCACAGTCACTCGACCCACAGGTCCTCGCCCACATCGTCACCAACCTCAGGTCGTCCCTGGCGGAGGCCACTCGTCATCGAGACGAGCTTGCTAATGCTCTCTCTGAGGCTCAGACCAGGGGAAAAGATCTTACGGATACCCTAGCCCACATGACGGGCAAGTGCTCCGAACTGCAGGAAGAAGTTGACACTGCAAAGAACAAAGCCAAGGACGACGAAAATACCATCTCTGTGCTGCGGACTAAAGTTGAGGAGAGCAGGTACGTCATTCTCATCCCGCGCCGTGGTCAGCTCCCGATGTTGTGCCCAGGCGGGGACTCATGCGTCTCCAGTCCGAAAGTCGACGGCAAAGCCAAGTGCCCTCGACACTCGACCTTTCCAGGGCGAGTCTTGTATCTCTGGCAGCTCCTTCATCATCGAAGCGGGCGTCGTTTGTACCGCTTACTGGCACCAGCGCTGGCCGGATTCATGCGCATAGGCGCATATCGTCTGTTTCAGACTCGGGTTTCGCAAAGTTGGACGGTGGCTCACCTCATGGCAGTCCTGGTCCCACCAACCTTACCTTGTCCGACAGCACGATCCCAGCAAACAAGTTCCATGGGTCGTCTGGGTTATTTGGCCGTGCATCGCCTCCCGCTTCTTTCCAGTCGGATGAGTCGAGCGAGGTCGAGACGCTCCGTAAGGAGTTCAATGCCATGCGAACAGAGCTAGATGAGGTAAAGCACGAGTTGAACGAAGCAAACGAAGCACGAGAGGCGTCGGAATTATGTGTCAAGGCTCTTCGTTTGTTCATAGAGGAAAACAACGTTGGCGTCCTGATGCCAAACGTAGGTGGATCTGCAGCACTCCCATCTTCCCAGGTCGAAGCGAAGAAGGGCGTTCAAGCTGCAGGGGGCTGGGGCTTCAAACTCTGGCGAACTGAGCCATTAGCTAAAAATCCACCCGGCGCAACACCGATGCCCGTTATACCATCTGCTACCACCCCTAGTGTCGCGTCATCACCACCCCCTCAGCCCCTTACAAGGAAGCTGGGTGAATTCTTCGGAGCTAGAAGTGCCAGCATCTCTTCCACAACGCCCGTCAAATCACCGCCCTCCGAACAAGAAGCCACGTATAGTGGATTGTCAGATACGTCATCCATTGAAGAATCCCTTGTCGAGCCCGTGAGCCCTGCAAGTGAGCTCCCCCGGCCAAGTGTGTTGGTTAGAGACACAACGAGCGTTGCTTCGGGTTCTTCGGCAAGAGAGTTTGGCGCAAGTCCGGAGCGGAAGTCGGCTGGACTGCCTACTCCGTCAGGAGCAGTAGACGTTTTCACCCCCGTTGCTATATGAGTGACAGAGCTTCTAATTTCCTCTCTCACACTTCTTTGGGTTATGAGTCTGATATCAGACACATTTGGATACTATAGTCGCCCGCCACGTCGAGAGACACTTGCATAATATATATATGACGATGATCTGGATATGTAGCGTACTGTATGTACTGTTTTGCTCTTAGAAGCTAGTCAATTTCCGTCGATCCCGTCACCATTCTTTTGCGAAGTCTTCTCCGTCCGACGTACGCCTTGTAGTCTGGGCTCTGGTAAACGCGATTTCGGACCAGAAGATGCGCTGGTCACTAGACCAGATCCAGCCGACCGTGCATGGTGTCCGTCTCTTCGACACGGCGCGGTTGTACGTAGTACCTTGACGATTTGCTGCGGGGATCGCACGGCTTACGAATTGCAGGAGTCTCAGTCCGCTTTTTTAACAGCGAGCGTTCGGTGTTGACGCACGACTATACGACCAGCCCGTTGCGGTGGGCGTCACTATGCCCGGCCCTCATGATAGAGGGCTCGCAAAGGCCGTAGATTGCCAGGATGATCGCACTCGTCCGTCGTGCCAAGCGTATTTGCCTCAACGGAAAGTCGGGACACTCCCAGTCTCGGCCCTTGTCAGGGAGTCACTCTCCCGTCACTTCTCCCGTCGAACCAGATCATTTTACTTTGGAGGCTGCAGTACGTACGTTGTCGTTAATGATCCATCGACCTCAAGTCCGTCTAGATGGCTAAAGGCCTCCTGCGTCGCGATCACATGGTGATGACATGCTGACCACTTTCCACTTGCATAGGCCCGGGTGTGGCATGTGACACGGCAATCGGTGCCGGTAAGCACCCATCTTCGCCTGAACCCCCAAGCCGCACCCATTCGATGAATATAAAGACCAGCGGGTGGTGTGTGTGCCGGGGCTCTCCCGAAACGAGCTCGAATGGGGCCCGGTGCTAGCTATGTGCGGGGCCGTCGAGCACAAGCGGCTGCGGCCATTTTCCCTCTACAATAACCTTCCGTGGTGGATCACAGTGAGCCATGAAGCCT